>OZ025282.1:7332330-7547330 GCA_964019165.1 Mastigias papua | reverse complement strand
TGTATACATCAATATAATGTAAGATATACCCTCAACTCACCTTGGTACTCCAAAGAAGATGGTCGGTCTCACCGTTTTTAATGTTGCTCCGAGGCTCCCCTACGAGAACAGAATAAATATGGAAAAGACGCAAAGAAAAGCGTTAATTAAACTCTCCATTTAACTTAAAGCCTCGTTAGTGAATTCGAGCAGTTGCATCACCAACTTTTTGTAGAATATGTTGCGTCTTGCAGGTGTATGCTTTTTCCGTGAAATTGATCTTCTCAAGAACTTATTCTGAATATAATATCTTGAGATATTTCACTTTCAACTGAATAAAGACAAAGAGCAAAAACAATTGTAGCAGTGTTATTCCAATACTTGCCTTTAGTGCGTCTGGTCTTGCGAACCAAACACACGCATGCATTACCATAGGCCCAAAAACATCCATAATCTGCAAAGAACAACAACAGAATATTAATAAGAGGTCAAATACCAGAACACCTTTGCAATACTAATGATAATCCAATTGCACGGTACTGCTCACTTGTACATGTACTGGCGATTTTGTACTCTTACTGGCTTTTTCAATTCACTGGTCTCGTTGCTGTGAAAATGAGAATCATAAGCATCGAAAATGTTGCCCCAGGATTTAGCTAAAGGTCTCCGTTATTTAATGCCTGAAGAGCATCATTTAAAGGTGCATAGTAAACAAAAAGTCACCAATCCCTGAGAAGTAACGAACTCTTGCAAAATACAGAGTCAATGGATGCGACGATGCCATAGGCATATGTACATAACTTCAATAGTCTTATTATGAGTATATTGATATCCATGATTCCGATTCAATTATGATTCTGGATTGTCAATCCAGACTATCACTTAGCTAAAGGACTTCTCTCGCTTCTAATAAGGTTAGATGCAAACCGCTGCGTGTACTGTGGCAATGATCCGAAGTGCTAAGGACATCGAAAGAAAGATGAAAGAAAGCGTAACGAATAGGATGAAATCAAAATCTCATTAAACTGTACTCATTTACTTGATATCCACTTACAAATGTGCAGTCTTAGCTTCTTTCCACTAACTCCTAAATAAAGTTTCCTGTTTCGAATCTAACAATTGCATCATCATATCATCTATCGAGCGAATATGACAATAACAAGAATAAAATGAGGAAATAACGATTAGGATGATGACGATGGTCCGTAATTATGATGTTGATGGTCCGTGATTGGGAGGATGATGATGATGATGATGATGATGATGATGATGATGATGATGATGATGATGATGATGATGATGATGATGATGATGATGATGATGATGATGATGATGATGATGATGATGATGATGATGATCCCCTCCAGTGAAAGTCAGGCACAGCAGCTTCAGGCTGCAGTTCTGATAAGTAACTGTTGGGGTAACAGAGTGGATTGAGTGTAGCCGACTCAATCACCTCTTCTAAACAATCTGAAGGCGACACTGACCTCAGGGTCAGCCTAGGCCCCGTAAGGGGCGTACGGGAAAAGACAGACAGATGATGATGATGATGATGATAATGGTGATGATGATGATGATGATGATGGTGATGATGATAATGATAAAGATGATATTGATGACGAATATGCCTTTTACCTGTGCTGCTATGTGGCTGAGTGGCAGGTAGCTTACAACACATTGATTCACTGACTTGTCGATGTAGCTGTCGACATTTTTAAGAAGATTTCGAGCGCTGAATGTTACCTGGAATGAAACATTGGTGATTTGCAAAAGCATCATCATGTCGTCCCAATGGGGGGGGGGGCAATATTTTCCATTGGACAGGAGAAGATGGCAAGTAGAACAGCCCCAGAGGTCCTACGGACATACAAAGGTATCTTTTGCTCCAATTTGACAACACTTATAGCTATCGTAAAGATACCAAAAAACTACACTTGCTACTACACCTTTGCCGCATAAAATGTTTCAAAAAGAAAAGTCCTATAGTTTATGGTCCCCAAGTTACTTTCATGAAGGGAGTCGGAAATAAGCACTATCCCCTTACACGGAAATTCAAATTATCTTCAAAACGATCAAAGTGTTGACTGTGTATAAGAAAGGGATTTTTTGTTCCTCAACTCTGTCCGGTCGTTCTTTCCAGCGGTTGGAGGGCGCTGTAGTAGAGCAGGCTTAGAAAATGCGGACAACACTGCCAAACATAGAATGCATTGAAATATACAAATAACTTGAGGCTTTACTCAAAATAACATGCTGCAATCAAAGGTAAGTTAGATGATATAGGCAAATTATGGAGAACACTATACTGCTCGGAAATTGATAGGATATCCAACTCTACTACCAAATCAAAGCCGGTCTGCTGGCCTACAACGCCCTACTGTCTGTCCCGGCAGTCAAAGCAGTCGGTGGATACGAAGTGGCATCAAAGCAGCTATACAAATCAAGCAAAGCCTTAACAACATGCAATACAGATAATATCCTTTGTAAGATACCTACGCTTATGGAAAAACATCACGAGAATCTGATAATATGAAAACATGTACTTACATTATCATGCGACAACATGACACCTTTGGGATTTCCAGTTGTACCTGACTATAATGTGAATATTTAGATGGTATGGTCAGGTATCTGTGTTTGAACGATTAACTTTCAACTTACAAAGATCAATAAAACCTTAACATTACCACAACCAATTTCCAGTAACCTTCCACAAAGCATAAAATTCCAAAAATTTACAAGACAAGATTATTAAAATGAAACAACCGATATCCCCAACTACAAAAGTCAATGTAGCTTTCTTTCAAAAAACCTTACTGTGGTAAGATATAAAAGCAATGAAGCACCTGATATCCCTACGGTCAACCAGGTTTTTCCTCGGAAATCACTGAAAGACACTAATCTTCTTCACACCAATCATCATAATCTTCCTTCACTATTTGGCGCAAACACACTGAATCACACTAATTCAAATAATGATAGTGACAAAGAAGGAAAGTTGAGTTTACGCACATGGAGAACTCTGAATTTTATCAGTCTCCAGCTCCCCTAGTTACTCATACCCTACTTGGCATAAAGGAAGCAAACACCTAAGCCCTCTGTTTGACCCCCATCACTCATTTGACAGCCCCTTATTCAAGGTCTTGGCGTACAAATCTTTCAAATGCTATCTACCTTCATTTCAAGAACGGGTCGTTTGTGATAAAGAACGGGTAGGTCAGGCTTCAAAATATGAATTGACAAAACCAAGCGCGAACAACAATACTAATCCTTCCATCACATCGATAAAAATTACCGTAGGCCAGTTTACCGTGTATATGAGGGAGCAACATTTCGATGCTATTTGCCGTTGCATTCTGTCATTAAGCTCCTTGTCGTCACAGTTTCTTCCAATTTCCATCAACTCATTCCACTATGGGCAGAAGATACTCATGAATTAGCAACAAGGCCCAAAGTTTGTCAAAGCAGTCATACGACTAAACAAAGCAAAAGCAAGTTATAGCAACACTTCGAACTTTGTTCAAAAAAAGGAAGGATACCGAGGAAAACATATTCTTTCGATATTTAGTTATAAGAAAATCATCATAACTTCATCGACGTAAAGGTAAACCGCGATTCAGCCTACATTTCTCAGGCTACCTCTGGAAACAGTTGTTAGCAGATCTACAAACCGATACACTGTTTTTTTTATAACAAGTATATATTTCTAACCTGAGGCTCGTGATCCAAACAACTGCCAAAAATGAGCTTCAAATATCTGTAAGTGATTCTTACTGTCTTTGCTATATAGTCAGCCTCAATGACAACTGATGATTTTGAGACCAGAGTAATTTCTACGTAATTCCGAATATTATGATGATTTTCAGATTCGCGGTTCTTATAAAAAGAAGTCTTGTAAAAACACAATATAACCAGCGTGCCGCTCCCCTCTGGAGGAGGAGGAAAATGCCAATATTCCTAAATAACAGGGAAAGGCTAACCAATGAACTACCATAATAATTTACTTTTTATCATAAACTATGAGCCTGTGCATCATACAAAGCAATGAAAACTAACAATGCTATTTTTGCTTTAATATTTTACTTATTGCAAAATTTCTATTGATCTATTAAAATTTGCCACCACTGATTTTCAATTGCTACCTTGAAATTACTCCAAAGACCCGCATGATCTACATCTATCTTCAGGATTCTTCAGGAATAACTGTAAATCCAGCTCCCTCAGATAGTTCCAAATGCAGATAACCATAACCACATATAGTTAGAGCCACAATCGCTCTGTAGTTACTCACCATGTAAACGTTGTCCCTCTTCTCTGTCAATTCACCTTTGTATTGAATAATCGCTTTCAGGTGTGGCAATTTATCCCATATCTAAAACGGCATTATTAGAAATTACGTTTACGATAAAGAGACAGCAAATGAAAGTGATATAACAATGTGTATACAGAAATCAATTCATGGGATTAGGGATGTGTAGCGTGATATCTGTCTTCCGAGTGAAGGTTATTGATGACTTGTCTCTGTGATATCGAACGTTTTACAAAAGAAACAAAGGTAAAATCCGTTCATTGGATGAAGATAAATCCTCTTCTACAGTACCCTTCTAAAAACATGTATGCTAAAGGTAAGGGACAAACTAGGAAACATTTGTCTGTGTGACGTTTGTTGCGAAAGCCTGAGGTTGTTTCACCCACCAGAATAAACTAGACAACAATTATTGCATCAACTGTTTCGGTAATCGACAAAACTTCATATGATAAATTTTACAGGAATGATTTGTACTAAAAAGGGTGCCAGACTAGGAAGCATTTGTGAAACCTAAGTGAAAACTGAAATGTTGCATAACAGCAAATTCTCTTAGTTTGGCCCTTGCTTAATAAAAACTTTTAGCCAACCTGTCTATTGTCAACACTTCTGACTTGAGCTGATAATAAAATATTCACTCTTTTTAAAACCAGCAAAATTGAGGTTTAGGCTGGCTGTTCTTAATTTTTCAAAAATTGTGAGGCTGAATTGTTCTTAATTTGTTCTTAAATTATCTACTATTAGTATTATCTTCAAGAACGTTAGCAGAAGACAAAGATATACATTCTTGCAGATGTACAATCCTTGCCAAAAGTCTTGTATACTTGCGACTTGCTTTACACAATGATGATATAAGTGTTTCGATGACTTATAGCAAACACTGTTGAGCATAAACAGTTTTATATCAGTTTCAAATCATTCTACGACAGTGCTTTAGCCTCAGCTTGTTCTTAATTTGTTCTTAATTTTCAATAAATTCTGAGGCCCGTGTAAAGAGTGTACTTCCCGAAATTTCATGCTAATTTCTGCCAAAGTTGCACTCATAATTAATTACTCTAAATTCCCAACGTGAAGCACCCACCTCCCCATTCTCTTCACTTTAAAGTATAATTTCAGAAAACATATGAAGATACCCCCCTTCTTCCCTGTCAACAAATCAACGTTGTTGCGACTCTTGAATTCAACCTTGCAACACGAAAAGTATCCTTCCAACAACAATAATTTGGACCAAATGCAAGTAAAATATATTTGATGAATGGTTTTCAACTTATTTTGATTCGCTTGCATCCCATGTCTGCTGACTTCGTCATTCCTAGCTACTAGTATACTGACAATAAACATTCTATGCTTTAATGAAACTGAAGTTCGTTATTTTGCATTTTAGTTAACTGGCTAGTTTTAGCACTAAAATCGAAGTGACAGGGTAGGAATTAACCTCATGATATCTGACTTAAAAAAGTCACCACTTGGTACAAGATCAATCCCTTCAACACTTTTTTCATTGTTAACTTAACACTAGGCCAAAAACCCAACCCTTGCCCTAACCCTGTGGTATTTCAATCCCAGATTAAAGGCTCACGCCAAGTACCAATCCGACTAAGTTACGTAAAATGACAAAGATGTTCCACGCTATTGGCAAGTTAAATCTACAATCGGCGTCTGTTTTAGTGTCACATATTATTCTGCAAAAACCCCACAAATGATAAATCCCACCCATCCGATTACTTGGATGATGAAATCCATAATAATCTAAGCATTGACTATAAACAATGATCCTTTACAAAACCAAATAGAGCGATAACATAACCAACATATTAATGATGAATGTAGAATTTAGTCTTTGAATTACTTTTACTAATCTCTATGACAAAACATTTTCCATCACGTAAACAAATGCAGCGAGAAGGAATTTCCACAGGGTGATCATAACAACATTTTCTATTGTACACAAATATTTAATCACAATTACTGCAATTTTATCTCATAATAAAAGAGGAAAATTGCTTGCGAGTAAACGCTATCAGCGGAAGCCATCTTTCTTTGATGTTTTGCTATTACAGGGTTCTCAGGACTCCATTCACAAAAAATTCCTTAACTCCTCTAGGTTTTCCAGACTACGTTTTTCAAAATTCCCTGACTTGTTCACATTTTCCCCAACAGTTCTGTAACCTTAGTCGAAACTCAAAAGAGAATACTTCTTGTGATTACTATATAAGAACTATCACTGAATGAAGGAATTAATAGAGTACAAGAATTTTAAGGTCCAATAGACAGTCACGGGGGTATCTCCCAACATTTCTCCCCCCTTTTATAGTTTTATAGCGCTCCAAGGAATGTTCTCTGGGAACTGACGTGCTCGCCTCTGCCGTTGTGGGTATCGCCGATCGGGAATTTCATGGTCATTATCAGACAAATCTGTGTCTGAATCATTTTCGTACTCAATCTCACTGTCCGAGCTTACACTTTCTTCGCTATCCTCGCTAGAGTCTTCGCTATTTGCTGAGGGGTAAACTGTATCATTAACAACATTTTTGTCTTTAGCAGAACCTGTTGTAGTTGTTGGCTGATTAGGGTAATCAATAGAGGGCTCCACGACAGGTGTGATCTTGCACGGACTAAGACGATCGTGATGAACTATTTTTTGTTCTTCAGTTTTGTCATTTATTATTTCAAAATTAACTCCATTTGGCAGCTTTCGAAGTACAGTCCATGGGCCATTTCGCCGGGGTGTTAGTTTGCGATTTTCGCCTGTCTTATAGTACTTAACTTTTAGCCATACCTGGTCACCCTCCTCATAATGATGAAATCGAAGGTTTTTATTATACTGTGCCTGCATCCGTTCTTTACTTAGTTGCAAATTCTGCAAAACAGTCTTATAAGTATCCTCAAGAATAAAACTGCGATCTTGGGCATAGGCAGCCGGGCTAGTGACATCAACAGTTGGGCATGGATCGATACTAAATAGGACATCAATTGGAAGACGAGCATATCGGCCAAAAACAACATTGTATGGTATGCATTGAGTCACTTTGCTGACACTGGTGTTGAGAGCAAACACTAGCTCCGGTAACAACGAACGCCATTTATACTGTGGAGCTTTTCTTTGAAGTAATACCGCTCGTAACATGTCCTTGACACTGCGTATATTGCGTTCAGCAAACCCATTCCCCTGGGAATGGTATGCGGAGGACCGACGCTTTTCAATCTTCAGTAAGTTACAAAGCTCCTTGATCACAGTACCATCAACATTCGAACCCTGGTCACTTAGCAAGAAATATGGAGCTCCATGGATATATATCCAATGTGACAGTAAGGCATCAGCAATATCAGTAGCGGTTTGGTCTTTAAGTGGGACAGCCTGAATGTATTTCGAGAATATATCACCAATAAGAAGAAAGTATTTAAAGCCACGTTGATCTGGAGGCATATACGCGATATCAATAGATATAAACTCCATTGGCGCCTCCGGGGTAACCATAGGAGTAAGGGGCGCTTTTGGAGGCGACGGATCACTTTTAGTTTGTTGACAGATCAAGCACTGTGATACAAAATTCTTGACATAGCCATACATATTGGGCCAAAAAAACCTATCTTTTAGGAGTAAATAGGTTTTATCTGTGCCAAAATGGGCTGAACAATGTACTTCTGACACAATGAATTTTTTCAACGAAGGCGGTACAACGGGACGACCTGATTTTGTCAGAATGTTTTCGACCATCCGTAATTGATTCTGAACGCGTTTGAATCTGCCAGAAGTAATATTTTCACCATGTGTTATGAGCTGCTTTATTTTATTGATCAAGGGATCAGTGTCTTGCTCGTGGCGTAATTGCTCCACAAAAGTGGTATTATCAATAGCTGTAGCAAAAACGTGTTCCTCAAATGTAGATGGTGGTTGATTCAGGTTTGCAGCTGGGTTGCGAGACAGTAGATCAGCTTTTACGTTGTCTTTCCCTCGTATGTATTCTACAGTATAATTGTATTCTTCAAGCTCGGCAATCCATCGTCCGAATTTGCCACGGGGGTCCTTTTGCTGGCGGAGGTGCACAAGCGGATTATGATCAGAACGTAGTACAAACTCTGTACCTGATAAATAGACATGCCAATGGCGCACAGCGAGAACTAACGCAAAAGCTTCTTTTGTAACTGGTGCCCATTTGCGTTGCGTGCTGTTAAAGGAAGTTGAAAAATAAGCAATAGGATGCAAAATGTTACCTTCTCCTTTTTGGGACAAAATGCCTCCAGCAGCATAATCACTAGCATCGACTTCAACAATAAAGGGGTCATTAAGTTTGGGAAAAGCTAAGATAGGTTCGCACATTAAATGTTGCTTTATTTCCAGAAAGGCGGCTTCACACGATGTGTCCCATACAAATTTGACGTTATCACCAGTAAGACGATTGAGCGGCTGGCTAAGTGTTGCAAAATCTTTAATAAAGGTTCGATAAAATCCTGCCATACCGAGAAAACGACGCAGTTCCTTTTTAGACTCAGGATGAGGAAGTTGGTTAATAGCATTTGTTAAGCGCTTTTGTGGCTTAATGCCATCAACTGAAAGTTCAAACCCCAAAAAGTCGACTTTTTGAGCAGCAAAAACACATTTTGATGCTTTCAATGTCACGTTTGCAGTTCTTAAGCATTCAAAAACAGCTGTTAAATCACGCACATGTTCATCAAATGTCGTACTAAATACTACAATATCATCCATATATGACAATACTTTATCGGTCCGTAAGCCAGATAGACATATGTCCATCATCCGTTGATATGAAGCCCCCGAATTTGATAAACCGAATGGCATGACATTAAATTCAAATTTGCCACGCGGAACAGCAAAGGCGGTTTTTTCTTTGTCTGTTTCCGATAACGGGATTGACCAATAGGCTGAAGCTGCATCCAGTGTAGACCAGTATTGCGAACCAGCCATTTTGTCAATAACGTCTTTTATATGGGGCAGTGGATATGTGTCCTTTTTTGTGACATCATTTACACCTCTGAAATCACACACAAAACGTGTAGTATTATCCTTTTTTTTTACTAAAATGACAGGTGCATTCCACGGGGAATACGACGGGCGAATTATGCCATTTGTAAGCATTTCTGATACTTGATCATCGACTTCCTTTTCCCAAGCCACCGGAATCCTACGTGGTTTGTGATATACAGGCAATGCATCATTGGTAATGATCTTATGTTCAAGAAGATTAGTTTTTCTGGGCTTTCTCGGATTTGTAGCAAACACATCCTTGTAATCTGTAAGCAATGACATAAGACGGGTATTTTCTGTAGTCGAGAGATTATCGCTTAAAGTGATATCATTGATGTTAAAAGCAGCCCCTTCACTTGGAGAGTCACTTGGCATAGATGCACGTGTAGGTTGAATAGAGCCAATGGATTTTCGTGAGGGCAAATAAATGTCTGCAGGTGTGACGTTAAGTACCGTAATAGGAAAAAGCCCATCGATGTTTGGAATAACACGACTCCTGGTAGCATAGATACCATTTACATTTGGTAATAATTGTGGCTCAAAATCACCCTCAAGTAACGAATTAATTGTCGAGCATTTAACAAAAAGAACTTTCTCAGACCTAGCAGGTATGACTGTATTTTCACACAATCGTACATTGTTACATACTGTTGACAAGCCTTTTATTGCAAGTGGTCCTAATTCAATAATATTGCTACTAAAATCAAATCTGACTGCACCGAATTTTCGCATAAAATCCCTCCCTAGCAGTATGTTTGCGTACGTAACGGTATCAAGGACTTGGAAAACATGATCTCGGGGCTGGCTACCTGGTAGAGTAACTACTACGTGAACCGAACCCAATATCTTCATCTTATCACCAGATGCATTGATTAACGATTTGGCCGAAGTTTTGTCAACGTGGGCTTCTAGTCTGATTTTTCGCAATGTTCCTAAATCAAGTACCGAGGCCCCTGACCCCGTATCGAGCATGGCGTGAGTTCTTAAATTGTGCAATTTGGCAGCAACAACAACAGGACTTGAATCTCCTATAAAGTTCATATTAGAAGAACTGGCTAGGCCTTGAAACTTAGGACATACTTGATCCTTATTATCATGACCACGTTGGCCGCAACTTTGACAAAAATGGGATGGGCAATTCCTCACTAAATGAGTTGTGCTTTGACAGCATCTGCATTTCCGTTGCTGGTATAACGTATTTTGGTGTTTAGCTCTTGAAACCCCTTGATGTTCAGACTGATAACGTTGATTTCCAGAATTTTGATATTTGTCCAGAACGTTGTCGTGTTGATTGTGGGATTGGATGTTTGCAAAATTTTCTGGCGGTTTTGAGGGTTCACATCCCCCGGTTTTAGCATTTAAATTGTTATGGCTCAATTTGTCAACAACTTCATTTAAATTGTTATGGCTCAATTTGTCAACAACTTTTTCAGCAATATAATCTAAAACCTTGGAGGGAATTGTTGTCCCTGGATTGCTGACATTAACCGTTTGGTTTGACTGACAGCCTTGATATACTGATGTAATCCCCGCAATTTGGAGACGTGTTGTTTCCTCCGCTAGTGAATCGATATCATAATTGGCAAATTTCTCCATTGATTTTAGAGCAAGCTGCATGTCCGAATGCTGCCCACGAACAAAATAATCCTTTGCTATTACTGCACGAGTCGAGCTATCAAAACTAGGGTATGCCAATTTAACTAATTCCTTCAACTTATAAGCATATGTATAGGCTGATTCATTTGGACTTCGCATTCGATTTGACAAGGTGGATAAGGCTTCATCGCGGTTAACACGACCTTTCTCGAATTCGACTAGCAGTTCTTTTTGAATTTTGGCCACATTTTTTCTGTCTTCTTCGCCAAGTCGTAAATATACGTCGAACGCTACGCCTTCAAGTTTGCTAGCAAGATACTGAGCTGACTTCTCACCGGAATAACCATTTAGTGCCGATAGTAATTCCACTTTAGTTATGAATTCTTTCACGTTGCTATCGCCGTTGAAGATTATGGTTCTACCTTCCATAATATAGTTAATTCAGTGATAGTAATGTAACCTTAGTCGAAACTCAAAAGAGAATACTTCTTGTGATTACTATATAAGAACTATCACTGAATGAAGGAATTAATAGAGTACAAGAATTTTAAGGTCCAATAGACAGTCACGGGGGTATCTCCCAACAGTTCTCGATGGACCAAGGAAGTTACTTGGCATATGTACAGACAAAGAAGGAGCAAAAAGAGTGAGTGTGGAAACATTCCCTGAACAGACAAAAATTCCGTGATTTTTCCAGATTTTCTAGGTTTTCCTGGCTTCAAATTTACTTCCCTGACTTTTCAGGTTCCTCAGATCCCTGGCTTAAAAACCAAGGAAAATGTTATCGCAAGAAGAAAACCATGTTTCATTGTCTCAAAAAGAAGTTCAATTAAAAAACATTCAGTTCAAAAACAATGAGTTCCCCCATTTTCCAAAATGAAATATGCAACAAACACGGTCTACTTTGAACACTGAGAGCGAAACTGAATGTGCAAAAAATGACCACGTTATGCTACTTCCACCTGCAGAGTCTCGTTTACACCATAAGGGCCTCGCACTGGTAGACAGTATCGTTCACGTCCATTTATTGGTAATTATAATTATTGATCAATTACTGTACTGTCAAATGAGGCGATAAGTATGGGACATATCACAACCAGTTCACTGCCCAAACCGATAACATTGCATCGCAACAAAACAGTGGTGGACACAATGATTTTTATTGGGGGGGGGCACTTAGACCACAGGAGCTTGGGATGAACCTCCGAGGAACACTTTTAGCGACCACACCCCAAAAGTCTACTGCTCCTTGACACTATCTAGGGAGCATCCGCTCCCTTCGCCCCCTAGTGTCCGCCACTGTAATAAAGGTTATGAATAATGCGGCAATGATACATTTAAGGGATAAATGTAAGAGGATATGATGAAGTCAAGTTGATACTGCTACTACACGTCCAGATGAAATCGAGCAGTACGAAACATTTCTATTCAAAGAGCTATTTGAAATGTTGTCTTTCTTAATCATCAATATTCTTGACATCGGTTTGCAATTGGTTAAGTATTCGAATGAGCTATTTGGGCGAGGGTTTTCTCCAAAAATCCATATTCCAAACAGCTCACAGCCTCACAGCATAGTACTGATCGTAAAAGACTACAATGAACTAGTACCGATATAACTGAGCTAATACTAACCTTGTAAAACTTCTGGACTTGGTTATCATTCTCGGCAACAACAATGTTAACTCGAGCATCTGCAGCAACAAAATGGCAGGCGTCTGGAGTATTTGTTGTATAGATGCCGCACCCAAGTCCACTGTGATGAATAAAAGGTAGAAATTGTTGACAAATTATACCAAATAAGAAACAGGAGCAGGCAAACATCAACAGAAATTTGCTTAAATGAAATGACTTTCATTACTACAGTCAGCTGAGTTTGTCATTATTATGTCTTATAACATCAAATTTGTGAGGAGAGACGCTATTCATGTATGATTGTATTCTCGTTTATATGCAGGGAAAAATAATCCTCAAAGAACATATAAGCCATCACGTGTTTTTTAAAAGAAACCGGTGTATGAGGAACCTAGATGTTGAAGGCCACAAAATCGATGGGGCTTAACTACCAACGACAGAATCCCTAAAGATGTTTTCAATTTCGACTATTCTTATCATTGCAAGCAATCGGGAATTCGCATAAATTGTGTGCAATATTTGTAGCAAGTGGCTGATAAGCAGGTTTCCATAGAAACTTTCAGTGTCCGTTCAAACGTAATAAAAAAGCGTGTAATACAGAGTGATAATAGAATGTGATCAAACAATTTAACAACAAAGCAGCAACACGTAGCACCAAAAACAACCAAGAAAGCAATATAACTCGTAGCAAAACAAAGTAAGGAAACATTAAAAATGTCATTTCAAACCAACCTTCAACTAACAGAGCATACAAAACAACATCGTTTCAATTAAAGAGCAATGATATAAACCACTATAAAAGATCTGAATATTATGTACAAATATTAAATGGACAAAGCCGAAAAATTTTGCGGCATGGACTAAAGAAACAAGGACAACAGAACAAGAACAATGGAACTACGGCCCAAGTACGAGAGCTGAGAAAAAATGTGCTAAGTAGGTACCCTGCATAAATAGCTCCTAAGTTGGAAATATTCCATTCGGGAGCATTGAATCCAATGATGCCAACACTGTTGTATGGCTCCAATCCAAGCTAGAAAATAAGACATCTACGCATGAGACACTGGGGTAAACAACTAGAACAAAATGGCATAGTACAGGACACAATGCAAAATATGCAAAGATCTTGTCAAGTTAATTCTGTGTATCAAGTTCACATTCATCAGCATCCAGGAAGACTTTTCATTTCATTCCTGTTTCTTGTATATGGAATGCTAGTTATACTTAGGGACGGGTCATTAATTACTAGTGGGGAGGGGATGGAAGACATTCTCATATATTTGGTGGAATTTTCCTCCCCCCTCTCAGATTTATGTAGATATTTTGATCTCCACTCTAGGACTTCAGACGAAACTCCATAGTTCTTCTCTTGAAATGCTCTTTATTTTTCACCCCCCCCCGCCCCCTGAGTGTGCAGGATTTTGGTACCCCCTCCCAGATGTCTTCCACCCCCTCCCCTGGAAGAATTGATGACCGATCCCTTACTTCTCAAAAACATTTACTTAGGGACCATTCACCCGCATGCAACGCCAATTTTGCCGTTTTTGAAATCCTCCTCCTCTCCCGTAATGCACTGTAACACAGGCCTCCACCCCTCCCACTTTTCCACAACACATCGAGCTACCCCACACCCATATACTTATTTTGTTATTTCCCTTGTCAGTCATATCAACATGCAAAATCTACTTTTAATTCTGTTGTGTGACGAAGGGGTACATTACGTACAGGGGTCAGCTAGGATTGTGAAACCGCAAATGGTTGGCATTTGTTGCTTTCTGAGAAATGTATGAAACTAGGGAAGTCTCCAACTCGGGTGGGGGGGGGGTGAGGGCTAACCAATATTTCAAGAAAAGCTAACTACTTCTGCAGGGGAGTGTCATTAGAGATGTTCAGTCAGTCATGAAACATGCACATAGATACGTTTGGATGGATCGCTTATTTAACAAACTCGAATGGAAAATATGTTTTCTACCATTTGCAGATATAGTACTAGGTCAAATAACGATTTCAAAGTCCATCCACATTGCGAAAGAACTGTCACTTGAGTCTGATTACAACGTGACACAAAGGATACGGAGCAATTGGTCAATGAATGACAAAACTAAGTATTGGCAAGCTTCAAAATACTGATCTCCGTCCGTAGATACTGTATCTGTGCATGTTGACAGGTAGGCTTCTAAACAGAAAAGGGCTGCGTGGTTCGGGGTTCAGTTATGTCAGGCCATTTACAATGGATCAGCTTTCGCACCCGTATTTCGCCTGCATTGTGATACTGCCCAGTTATCCTTCATCTTGTACAATATGCTGCAACGCACGTGTATGGAGTTACGCAATGCCCGTGTAGGTAGAATATGTCTGTGGTATGTGTATATACATATAAATAAATGAATATATATATATATATATATATATATATATATATATATATATATATATATATATATATATATATATATATATATATATATATATATATATATATATATATATATATATATATATATATATATATATATATATATATATATATATATATGTATATATATATATATATATATATATATATTTATATCTTCCCATACTAATGAGTGGAGATATAGAAACTAGGAACGAAAATGAACGATCAATTTCCGGTTTCTCTGTTACAAGGAATTCTACAAGACATCCCTAGAAGACGACGGGCTAAGCAGGGTCGCAAAAACATGGGGAATAATTAAGTATTGAAGCTTCTGATTATATAATGCGCCCAAACTAGCCATTAGTAAATATATTCAAGAAAAGACCTGGCTCAGCTAAGCTTTGAATACATGTATTTTTAATAACCAAAGAAATGGAATTCTACTGGAGAGGCCAACCCACAACCATATGTTATTGCTGCATCAAGCTATTGTCATGGCGACCATTGACCAAAAAGTACATGTCCAATGTACGCAAGACCTTTCCCTATACATCTTGTAAATATTTTATACTAGAACAGTTGATCACGGTGTCACATCTCAAGGCTAGCTGAGGGTTCTAGTTATTTTGTTTGCCTTACTATTGTGATGTCATATATATATATATATATATATATATATATATATATATATATATATATATATATATATATATATATATATATATATATATATATATATATATATATATATATATATATATATATATATATATATATATATATATATATATATATATATATATATTATATATATAATTTATTAAACTGGTGGCCCACTGGCAGTCTGCAAGTTCTAGATCAAAACAATATAATATGAATGACACCCAAAGAAGGCAACCATGATATGACACAAATACTTCAATATTTCTTAGGCAATGTTGTGACATAAGGCAGAACATACTGACTACATTTCAGTGCATTCTAAGCTCTGGTTGAAAAAACCTCTTAGAAGTATAGACAAAAAGAATGCTCCAAAATCTAGTATTACTCATATCCAATCTTCATTGACTGCCAATCCTACTTACAAAAGAAATGGAAGAGCTATACCATCTCCAAATAAGCAACTAAACGTATGAAAATCTATTCTCTTGCTGCATCACTCAGAAATTCCTTCTGTACATGCCCTGGGACAGTTATTGATAAGCATTGTGATGCAACATTACAAAGCAACCAGTCCAAGAAAAACTCTGCACTTTGCAAGATGACAAATTGGCTAAAACAAATTGCTTGACAATATACTACAGATAACTTCAACTTGGCAGATAGGACAGAATATGGAAAATGGATAAAAAGAATACTTTAATCTTTCAGGTTCTGAATTTGGAAAATCTGAAACTTGCCAAGACAATGAGCATAGCTAACATGTTCACTTATCTAGAAAGGTTAACTAGGGAGTTGAAATGATGATGTAAAAATCTTCCCACTTAACCCCACAGTTGGTAACTTGTGGCCAGTGTTTGGGGTAGCAAAGGTGGGTCAACGGTTTGAAAGAGTAGATGTGTGCCTTCACTCCTCTACAACTGTGGCACTTACACAAAAACCAATGCAAAGATGCAATAACAAGAGTCAAAAATAAAGAAAAGTCTAATTTTTTGAAAACTAACTCAATGGTGTACTTCAAAGTCAGGATATAAGGTGCCTTTACGTTCATTCTGATAATGTCAAAATTGCTTACATACTGCACCTAATTAAGATTGTATTCACATACAGTAAATCCTCTTGAATACAAGAGAAAATGTTTCATAACATATGTGAGAGAAACAAATGGATGCAAATTTGTAAAAAGTCATCATTTGATAAAAAGGGGCTTCTCAGGTTTAAGTGTCCTAAAGTAACTACCAGTTTATTCAAGAAGGCCAGTTAAATTTGAAAGCTAGCCAAACAGACCTGTAGTCTTATTTGGGAAGGAAGTAAAGCCAACAGTAATGATAAAATCACCCCTGATGAAGTAAACCAAGTCACGAAAATACTGCTTGCAAGTGAAAAACTGCATGCAATGCCATTATTCATGGTAAATGTAGAGTAAAACAGTGGTGCAGAAGACTCAAACCTTTATAAAAGCTTTAGCCGCTGTTTTCACATCCTGTTGATACTCAGCGTAAGTCCACGATACCCATTTCCCATCTTTCTCTTGCTTCAAGGCAGGATGGTTCGGACATGCAGAGCATGTCCCGTCAAAAAGCTCTATAACGGTCTCCGGTTTACGTCCTCCTTCAGGTACCCTAGGATTTAATGATGGAAAAACATCAAAACAGTTCAATCTTCCAAGGAGTCTGTGCTTTGTACGTTGTTCATGGTTTGTAAGTGTAGGAGTGTGGAATGAACCGTTTTGACCATTATTTTCGTGTCCACTCAATTTTCAACTCATTATCAACAATGGGCACAGGTGCTGGTGTAAAGTGATTTCTAACCAAAGTGGTTGACAAACAACCAAACCTAAATATTTGTCAAAACCTCACAAATCAAGTGCCCTGACATCGCCCTGAGCATAATACTCTGCAAAGTGAAGTATATATGTGGAGATTACAGGAAATGTACATATGCATATCGGGTGTAAGTGATAGGGTTATTTTCAACTTCATGTATATACTCGAGCATGTCCAAACAGAGGGTTTTGTCATGGCATAATACTTGTCCGTGACTACTACTTCGCACAACATGGCACTTTGAAATAGCTTTTACTGTAGCTACGTACAAATGAACAATATTAGAGCACCTTATTTCCACTTCTCCATCTCTTTCAGTTGTGCAAAACCGCCTTCTTACGGTGTCAACTACCGCTGCTTCCGCTTCAGCAAACTTCCCTTCACCATTCGTAGCTGATGCCATTGCATTTGATTTTTCGTTTATTGCTTCTACTGAATCATCAACACTCTTGTGAGGGTCTTTCACGTTGATCTGTTCTGTCTCAATCACGCCATTTTCCTTTCGGCCTATGTCGTTTTCTGTTGAAAACTCACTGTTAGCTTGTGTGTTCTTTTGCGAATCGCCAATCCCACCAACCTGGATATCATCAACTCCAACAAATTCTATTTCAGCTGCCATTGTGAAGGGATTAAAAGCAAAGTCAAGCTTATAGGCTTGTAATTGAAAGGAGACGATTGTTGTTGACTAACTGTAACTGCAAGTGTAAGACTAATCGTATATACTACGTCACATAACCTTGCTCTTGTCAATGAAACACAGGGTAGCCAAACGATAAATTTGAAGAGGGCGGAGTCAAATATATGTAACACGAAAGGTGGCAAAACTTGTTTCTGTGTATTTGGCAATATGTATCAATTACAAGACTTCAGAAAATAGGCATGCCATTACAGCACCACTTGGTTAGCTCAATATATTAAAATTTCTTTCATCTAATACCTCGCTTCGAACAAAACAGACTGACTAGGCTAACACTCAGCTTTTCTTTAAAAGTAAGATCTTTAGGCCTTGATAAGCCGTACTTAAGGAACACTTTACATTGAATCAACGATTAGCACATTTATAAAGGGGACTTAAAAACAAGATGCATCCAAGTTTTAAACTAGATTGAACCTGAAGCAAACGCAGGCATCTGAGACTACATATATGAGATATAGGTATCTGTATGTCAAGGCCTTCTATGGTCACGACATGTTGCATCGACATAGATATTGTGGATCGGGGAACGAGTGGTTTGTAATTAGCGCATATATCTATTTATTGAAAGCAGGTCATCAAAACTAATACAAATTAACTTGGGTGATAATTATATGTATTAAGAATAGTCCATTTTTAGATAACACTTAGACTTATCATTTTATGTAATATATATTATTTTCAATACCATTAGCAGAAGACAAAACATATACATTCTTATAGATGTATAATCCTTGCTAAAAACCTTGGTACATTTACGACTTGTTTTACACACTGATGATTTGGGTGTTTCGAGGAATTTTAGAAAATATTGTATCATTTTCAAATAATTTTTTGATAGTGCTTCAACCTTAGCTTGTTCCTAATTTGTTCTTAATTTTCTATAAATTTTGAGGTTCATGTTCTTATAAAATTGTTCTTATAAAAAGAGTGCAGTTACAAGATACTTGTCATTGGACCATAGCAGTAATTTACATATAAACCAATAAACAAGTAACACGTGAGCACAGTCGGATTTTGACCTCGTGTATCGAATGGATTCTGATTTTAATCACTATTAAAATAGTGCAATTAAAGTGCAATTAATTTTCTAACATAACATGAGATTTATATGACCTCTGGATGTGCTATTGGAAGCTATTCATCGCTTTTTCCACCCACAAAGTGCATTGTTAACTGAGGAAGCTGAGGAATTAACTGTTCCTCTTAATTCCACTGGGCAGTCAGGGTCTTTGATTTCCAAATAACTATACATCACAAACAACTTTGCAATGCCAAAATACTTGCTTGGTGCTTGCCACAGACGGCTGCCCTTTCCGATTGGTCCTGTCCTAGGTAATCCTGATTCGTTGACTCAAAACAAAAACGCCAGTGTTTTCCCCTGATCCTGTCCAGGCCTAACTGTAATTCCTCGGCACGGGTCACTTACAGCAAGATAATAATGTGATAAAACATGCTTATAGTAATCATATAATCAAAATTTACATAACAATATTATCTGCTAGCTCTAAAATTGTACAAACTATCAAGTGGTTTTCGTGTCTTACATGGGGATCGTTGAAGCAAGTAAGGGTCGATGCCCATAAAACTGTTTCTCAATCAGCAACTCCCTAACGATTTCTCGCGTGAAAACTACCTGAAAGAAAGCTCAACCAAATCACAAATTCCTATGATCTTTGGATTAATTCCAGTATCTGGCACATAGGGTTGCATAACGTATAATACTGACTATTGGGCATGCCGAAATTACACTATATGAATGTAAACTTCAAAAAAGTGTTAAATTCAGTGCATAAAAAGCACTGTAGCAATATCTAATGACAATTGTAATTGCCACAGTCGTAATCATTTCAATTCAAATATTGACAGAAGGCACTCCTTATCACCATAAAATAGGCGAACTTTATAGGATCAAAGATAAACCTCTATTAACAATAAAACATCATGGTTTCAGGTGGCTTTATTGAAAATAGAATAATTCTGGTAATTAATACCAGGAATATCTAAATTTTACGATTTGTTCATATGCTTTAACGCATGATTAATTCAACATTTACGCATTTGGTTCAAGGTTTATGACTTCCCCTGCTAAGCCTCTTTTCAGTTACTAAGCCTCGTGTTATTTCACACACAATGGGAACCAGCCATAAGGACAACTCAAACGTTAAAAGATAACATTAACAATGAATGGTGTTCTACTGAAGAAAAATGAACAGAAGAACAAAGCAAGATGAGCAGCCGTAACAAGCTGGCTGCCTAAAGTCATTCTGAGTTGTTTGTCAAACATATTGTTTGGTAACACCAGCTGAAACTTCAACTATCTCAGCCACCAGTTCTTTAAAAAAGCAAAAAAATTCTGAGTCATGAGTGGTAGTAGGGACGGGACTAAAAATGCCAAAATCTTAAGAAAATGTTAAGAAAACCACATGGCTCAAGTTCCAAAGTTCACCTTTTTTACTTGCCAGAAATCGATATTACACTCTTCTTTTGTAAAAAGATTTTATAAGAACAGGAGCCTCAGAATTTATGGAAAACTATGAATAAATTAAGAACAAGCTGAGGCAGAAGCACTGTCGTAAAAAGATCTAAAACTCATATAAAACTTTCTAAGCTCAACAATGCTTAATAGAAGTCCTTGAAACACCCAAATCGTCAGTGTGTAAACAAGTCACTAAGTATACCAAGGCTTTTGGTAAGGACTATACATCTGCAAGAGCGTATATCTTTTATCTCCTGCAAATGTTATTGAAAAAAATACCTGTTTCATAAACATTGAATGTTCTCTTCTGTATTGTCTAAAGTCTACATTGCTTACACCCCAATAATTTAAGAAAAAATTAAGAAAAATTCAGCCTAAACATTTTGACAAAATTAAGAACAGCCAGACTGAACCTCAATTTTACTGGTTCTTATAAAAAAAGAGTGTAGCGCATTCTTTGCAAGCCCCTATACAATGATCGAAACCTTTCTTTGATAATCCTGGTTAACAAAGATCAAACTTTTTATAACAAATAACGGTAACCTCTTTTAGCCAGTTTACTCCAATAAAAGCTAAGAAAATGTTAAGAAAATCTCAGCCTAAATTCCGGGAAAGTTAAGAAAATTGAGGCTAAGAGAAAAGAGTGGCTTTTTCATAAAAATCGTGTAAATAGGAGCATTCAGTTACACAAAAAAATCAGATAATTTATTTAAAATAATTGCATAGTTAACTAGGGTTCTCGGCAAAAAATTTAGAAAGACTGTTTCAGGGCTCATACACATCATGCCAAACAGTTTTCTTGACTTTCCTGACTTTTTCCTTCAAAATGAAGGTGTGCTTCCTGACTACACATCAGAAATACATAATATTTTTCCTGACCAACCGGTATTACAAAGGACTCGCCCATCTTTTAAACTAAGCAATTGAATACATTTTTCCAATTTGGCTGAGAAAAGGAGACTCTCGTCAACCATTTTCTCAAAGAGGAACAAAGTATATCAAAAACTGTGCAATGTATATAGTTGTCTGTTGGAGCACATGCGTCAAATTCACCTTTCTACTTAATGAGTCAATGAGAATTGCGAAATGCTGTCTGTTGGGGACCAAAGAATTCATTGCATGGATGACAACAATTCCAGACTTTCCTGACTTTCTTCAAGTTTCCATGAAATTTTCTGACTTTCCTGACTTTCCTCAAAAATACAGTGATCCTCATTTTTCCTGACAGTATGAACCCTGTCTTTACCACTATATGGAAATCGGAAGGACTAAATCCAGAAGCAAAGAAATGATAAAATATTCGCTTTGAACAGCTCTTGCTTTACTTCTAACTTTTGTGGAAATAATAAAAATCAAGAGCTCATAAAAACAGGAAATTGTGTTTTCAAAATGATTAAGTATAAAATTTATTCTCGCGCACTTAAACATTTAAATTGATTTCGTCAAACAATTTAATCTACAATAGAAATCTCAGTCAAAATTCAAGTCCTCATCTATTACTTTCAGGCCTTTGATCCTTTATCTTCAGTTAAACCCACTTTGAGAAGGCGTTAGCAACAACATGACAACACCAGTTGGATTGACAATTGCCATAACGCCACCACTATATGTGCCCCTGTCCTTTTTCAGATAAAGATCCCTGACAACCGCCTTTGTGTATGGAAAGCCAACCTGACCGAGAAGTTTTATAAGATATTGGAAACAGTTATATCAAACAATTTTACATTGGCATCAACACAGCCGTTGTACTGTCTACTAGCAACATAAAAGACGAGCGGAAGTAAGTAAGCAGATACAAATTATGAAAAGTTCGAATTTGAGGTGAAATCATTTTTGCTACAATAATAAGATTGACTTTAGGTCCCTCCCCCCAGATATAATCAAGGTGTCGTAATTACTATTTAATAGATACCTTAAAATTAAAATAAAATAAATGGATAAAAACAGTTTGTAAAAATTTAAGCAACAGCTAATTTGGGATTCCAGCTGGTGTCAGTTTCAGTGAAAGTAGATGATTCGAAATTAGAGTTCTCTTATAGGACCGAACACATTTTGCACATAAAAATTGATACCACATATAATCGCGCACATTTCTTAGCCTCAACCATCATATGAAACCGTCTATCTTAAATCCCAGAGTAACCACCAATGCAAAAATGGCATTGATGATGATGATGATGATGATGATGATGATGATGATGATGATGATGATGATGATGATGATGATGATGATGATGATGATGATGATGATGATGATGATGATGATGATGATGATGATGATGATGGCTCGGCACAAACGGAAATGCGCCTTAACAAATGAACTCAAGACGGAGTATTGCATGGTGGACAAGGTTGGGGGTAAATGTGACACCTTCAAATGTGATGTGTGTGGTGAAGAAATGAGCAAGGCAAACAAGAGCAGACAAATGAAGCTTCATGAAAGGAATGAACATTAAGAGTAACAACCTCTACTGACATTTTGTTACTGGGTAACCAGATAGGCAGGACAGCAATAAGCAGTCGTAACGACCTAACAAGACAAGACAAGACAAGATGATGATGATGCTGATGATGATCATGATCATGATCATGATCATGATCATGATAATGATGATGATGATGATGATCATCATCATGATCATGATGATGATGATGATTATGATGATGATGATCATGATGATGATCATGATGATGATAGCTAGCCCATGGTTGGAGACCTCCTCGTGGTGGCAAGCGGGCACAGAGAGACTCTGCCCTTAAGTTGATAGTGATTCATTTCGCGAAGATTCAGAATTGGGGCAGATGTTGACGACCTGTGGCAAACTGTCCAACCAGGCCCCTTCAGTGCAAGTCAGGCACAGCAGCTTCAGGCAGCAGCTCTAATAAGTAACTGTTGGGGTAGCAGAGTGGATTGAGTGTAGCCGACTCAATCACCTCTTCTAAACAATTTGAAGGCGACACTGACCTCAGGGTCAGCCTAGGCCCCGTAAGGGGCGTACAGGAAAAGACAAGATAATGATGACGGTGATGATGATAGTGATGACTATGACGATGATGAGGACGATGATGATAATGATGATGTTGATAATGATGATGCTGATGATGATGATGATGATGGTGATGATGATACTGATGATGATAATGATGATGCTGCGATGATGGCTATACCATGGTTAAAGACATCCTCGTGGTGATGAGCGGGCACTGAGAGACACTGTCCTTAATCTGACAGCGAAGAATTGGGGCAGATGTTGACGATCTGTCGCAAACCATCCAACCACACCCCTTCGTGAAAATCAGACTCAGCGCTTCATGCTGCACTTCTGCGAAGTAACTGTTGGGGTAAAAGAGTGGAATGAGTGTAGCCGACACCTCTTCTACACAATAAGCAGGTGATAACTGACCTCAGGGGCAGCTCAGGCCCCGCAAGGGGTGTAACGGGAGAACAGATGATAGTGATCAAGATGATGATCATGATGATGATGCTTATGATGCTGCTGATGATGATCATAATCATGATGGTAGTAATGGTATGGGATTTCTTTGGCCAAAAATTAACGAAAGATGCCAAAACTGCCTACATACCTGTTCAAATGTACAAGACAAAGGTAGAGGACCTTTAGTTCCAGTGTTAAAGAGTACGACTGCAACTCTTTCATTGGACAAAGAACGCGCCCATATTTGAGAATCGTTTGTCTGCAAACAAAGAGTAATCAAATCTGTTAAGAGAGCTGCCTGCGCATACCAAAAGCAAACAACTTGACATGTGGTCAGAGAGGAATAAACCCCAAAAACACTGCTACAAGCTAACTGGTAGAGAACAAAGTTCACGAAGTTGACAAATGGGGCTATTGTTGGTCATACCATCCTGTACAGTGTACAAACCGAGCTATCATATTCAAACTGTGGGGTCAAGCCTCCAGACACAATCTGCATCATAAAGCATTTAAGCATAGCCAGATATGCCCTCCGAGGCAGACTCCTCGTAAGAAGACAAATGAAGGAAACTTTCGTATGCATTCCAAGTGCTGCAATTAGCAATTTACAATCTATGCAATGGAATGCTTTTGAGAGGTCTACAAATAAAGTGCTTTCATATCCTGCTTAATCTACAGTCATCTCGCTACCGCCTACAACCACAATTGTAAATGTCGAGTGCTCAACCCCTTTCTAAACCCCGTATAAAAGTAGTGATAGAAAGCGCTTAGAGAAAGAACTAATTTGATCATACATTATTCTCTCAAAAATCATAGAAGCTGAAGGCAGAATAGAAAGAGCCTTTAACGCTTCTTGAAAGGCGTCATCGGTTTTAACAACTGCTGAGATATCCCCATCACAAAATTCACTTGGAAAATACTTTCCAGATACACTTAGGCTAAAGCAACTTAGTACTCATTCTAAAAATGCAAAATTTAATAAAAAATATTTACAGTGATGACAATACCATTGGGTGCATGATAGACACGGCAGCTATGAATGGTCTTTTAGCAACTAACAACACAGATACTAAAGGCTATACTAAAAATCTGTTGTTCCCTCCTTATGGAGAACCAGCTGGTGTCACAGAGTTGTAGATAGTACTGCTTTTCAATCAAAAATTAAATGCTTCCAAATTGAGGTGCAGCCTTTAGTATCATAGATACATCTACAATATATATGTTATTGATAAGATTCTTTTATGACCATGGCAGGAATGCTACCCATTGGCAATGATTTCGTTGTGTCCAGTGTGTGTCTAATTGAATACTGTCATGTCCAGTGCACGGTTGGAAATTAAAAGTGATCAGTGTACCAGACATTCTTTTCTAACTTCTTAAAACTTGGAAGATGAGAATATTTAGTAACAGCTGTTTCTCTAGGATCCTTAAGCCATTTGTAGGTACTAACATTGATTCATTTTGCTTAATTCTTAATGAGGTAGTTATCCAAGTGCAAATAGTTTGCAACTAAAAAGGTCATTTGATTAATACAGCAAGTACATTGCATGCCACTGTTCTCAAAGACACACAGTATATTCTGACTGACTGACACACTGGGGTAAAGTATATATCGGACGCTATAACTACCGTATTTGATCACAGAATACGATAAGGCAATGAAGATAATATATGAAGTGAATACATGAGAATAAGAGCACAGAAGAAGATATCAAAATGAAAATATTACCATTGAAACTCTGCGCCCCATTTTCCCAAGTTTGTCTTGGTTCACTGCTATTATTTCTCTAAAATTGGAAAAAACATGAAAGAATAAAACAATAAATCAAAAAGAAGTAGTCGTCAATTAGAAAGGCTAAGGTGACTTTCCATGATTTGGTGCTCAAATGTTTCTACAATATTTCACCAATTCAGTAAATAAACTACAGCAAAGAAAGAGATGAAACAACGAGAGAAAAACGACGTGTGAAATAACCCTTTGATAGGCCAAAAAGCAAAAAGAACTCAGAGTTATTTACACGGAAGCAATGTACAGAACATTCATCGAAACCAGCAAAGTATTATTCAAAAGCAAAATGAAAACAAACAACACTGTTCAAAAATTAAAATGAATTAAAATTCTATATCTAGTGCCTAGATACGCATGTACAATATATGTTAATGTTAAAACATCCATTTAGTCACACCTCCTAGGGAGTGATGTCAGTAAGCTAGGAACGAGGCTGCAATAAACTTTCTGCAGGCAAAGCTTTCTTTTTGTGAGGGGTGAGATTACTCTGCATAGACCCAAATTTCCGTAAACAACAGTCTTTGATTTAAGACACTTCTTCTATCGTAAATGCTCTCTCTGATGGGGCCCACCATATTCTAGGAGGATAGCTGCAGTTTGCAAAGGACATTGATTATCATTATATTATTTGTTTCAATGTCTCAATTTGATTCGTATACAATCTTGCAGCCTGAGAAGCCCGCTTGAACGGGCGAAACTAGTAGTAAGAAGAATTGGCATCGATAATTGTTTATCACGGGTTCAAAGTCATTTCGTTGTTCTTTTCTATATATATATATATATATATATATATATATATATATATATATATATATATATATATATATATATATATATATATATATATATATATTGTACAAGTGAAACAAGGCAGACACTCTTCATAGAAATAGACAGGCATCTATCTGGTCTTTTTGCGTTGTATAACTGCTCATTGCTAACTAGTTTCGGCCTTCAGTCCTCAGTAGGGCAAGTCACAGTCAAGATATATATATATATATATATATATATATATATATATATATATATATATATATATATATATATATATATATATATATATATATATATATATATATATATATATATATATATATCTTGATTGTGTAGTGAGTGTACAGAACCCAAGAGATGGGAATAATTACCGGCCAAAAAGAGGCTAAGTTAAAATAGGGTGATACAATAAAAGGTGAAATTTGTTCAGTTATGATATAGTTGGTAGTACTCATTGACGGGCATATATAACCAGTGCCACCAGAACACAGTGACCTTGAAATGCAACAAATGTTTTATGAACAAAATCGACACCGTTCCAAACCTGTTAAGTAGAATTTCTTGTTGCCATGGCTTCATCTTTCTGAGATCATTTGACATCAAAAGTGGCTGAAAGGGTTAGGAATAAATTATCATCAAAGCGATTCGAAGAGTTGATATCATTGTATTTTAATACGATCGGATCATATTACGGCATGAGCTCTAAATAGCAGCTAGCAAGTGCTTTGCAGTTCCATCACATTATTTAGGCTGCTCCAAGAGCATCACCTTTTCAGGCACCTTAGCACCACATAAACCAAATTGAGTCTCTATTCATGTCGCTGCCTATTACTATTTAGGCCAAATCTTACGTATTTTCATCCGACACTCATCGGAGTATGAAAACTCGGAAAATAATAGAAAAATAAATGGAAATATACAGCTTGAAGAGTATATCAACTCCCATGTCAGGAAGAAAGATGCGTCTAATTGGCTACTTTTTAGCATCCATTCACTCCTCGCTTGGTTGAAGAGTGCACGGGAAAAACGAACAATTTCTGGATTCAGGAAACTGTGTGGCTGCAGAATACCTAAATGAAAAGATAGCTTTTACTGTCCCCTAATCCAAGTGCTCAAAATTTTCTGCATTTATTTTAGCGTATTCTAGATTTTAATAAAATGTTGTCCTAAGAAAAAACTTTAACATTCTATTGACGAACATTTTAGCAATTTACACAATTTTTTCCTCGAGCTAAAGCCTAGAGGGTCAAGTTCTCATTTTCTTGTTGCTGATTTTCCACTTTGCAATATCTACACTTGCTTGCTCGCTTCTATAGTAAAATTCTTCGTATATGACAAGATAATTTCCTGAATAAGGTCTCCTGAACAAGCAGCAACCGCAGAAATGGTGCAATGACACAACAGAGAAAAGTTAGAGAAAATATAACATAGACAATGAAAGAAAATCAAAGAACAGAAAATCAAGGCATGAGAGTGAGGTGGAAAGTATGAAGGCATCTTAATAGGGAATGCCGAATGTAAAAAATCCTGAAAGAGGAATATGCTCATACAGTGTGAACGCTGTGTTACTGCACAGATTAGATTAAACAAGAACATGAGCACAGACCAAGATATGCTGAAAATGTAGTCCATAAAAGTGAGCTTCAAGACACGATATTCACAAAAAGGTATTAAGAAGTGTCAGAGCACAGAAAATGTACTTCATACACCTATAAATAAGGAGGCAGTCTCTTCGAAAAAGCTAAGGAAACTGAGTTACCTTATGGACAAGTTAAGGGTACATTCGGTAGGACATGAAGAATCGATTGTGTGAGCAAAGCTATAACACTCCACGCACTATCAACTGATTGCACAGTCTCTACAAGAGCATGCTCAGAGTCTCACAAGCTATTGAGTACATAGCTCACAGCTCACAGTACACCTACGTCCTTCAACTATTGAGGACAAATGGTCTTCCACACTTGTTTCAGAAGATAAATAAAAACTTGGAAAACACGGTGAATGGCCAAGCGGCTCAGCCAGCTTCCATTAGCTTAACTATAGTTAAGCTTGGCTGTGTTAGGCCAGCAACCGGATAGGTGACTTTCCAGATAAACGAACAAAAAAACTCACTCCGCCGTCCCTCGGAAGGGACGTTTAACTAGGGGTTCCATGCCTGGATGTGGCATGCACAGAAGGCCCAAATTAGTTGAAAAAGCTAGATAAACAGTCTACTCAAAATAAAGCAAAACAACAACAATAACTTTTAAACGTTTTGCTTGCTGCTTAATAAGAAAATCGATAAGTGAAAGGGTAAAGAGTTAAAGAGTTATTTCTTCTGAGAAAATATAAATTAATATAAAATAAACAACTACTGCTCGAAAGAGTGTGAACATTCATTAATATGCTGAAAGCTCTTTTCGTCCGACACTGGTCAGAGTATGAAGCATCAATTAAAAACCGACCCGCATACGAAGAGACTTTTCTAAGTGCATTTTGAGCTCACTGCTCATACAGCAAATACAGTTTGCAATACCATTTTAATTTGCTACCAGCAATTAACTACGTTCCGTTTTGTTGGCTCTATATAAGCTAATCAGTACAACGCAGCATATTTTTGTTGCAAGCTTCTTGTATGCAAAGCAGGTTGACCAAGAAAGAGGGCCGAAAAAGCCCAAATTCACAGCAAATGTATATTTGATCCATGAAAACTGTCTCAAATGCTTTGATCTTCAGCCACAGATCAAGGTACTCAACGTAAAGTCTTGATTAGTATTCCTTCACATCGCCGTTACCCAGTTTTACCCTCGCAGCTACTAGAAGTCTGCCGGTATAACTTCCATGTAGCATATTTATCCCCTATGAATATAATATTGTACTCTCATACAGGATTCCATCTTTTGCGAGTGCCACTACTGTTTAGACAAAATCTATAGCATCATGTTCACCATTGGTTACTTCATTCTCCTCTGTTTTGTACCAAACAGTAAAACGGCAGGAAAGGCTACAAGATAAGGTTTATTAACTTACTGCTGCAAGAATTGCCCATATCGCAAACTGTGCCTTGGATTGATCTTCAGTGAGTGAAAAGTCCCCAATTATCAACTGAAAAAGAAAAGGTGCTTAATAATGTATACAGCAATACTGAATCATACTGAGCCTATCATATCATAAACATACAGTATAGCATTCAGCTGTAAAACATTGTTGGCATTTTGCCACATGACTTTCATATGTCAAGCTAAGTCTCCCCTTGAGAAGTTACTTTACACATTTTTTTATAAGAATACATCACTTTTTGCTGAGCCTCAATATTCTTCAATTTTGTTGATTTTGAGCCTAAGAGTATTCTCAATGTATTCTAAAATATGAGCAATTTTAAGCACTTTATATCCTTACAGACTATATTCCTATCAAAAGAAGTGTGTAGTCCTAAATGGTGTTTCATAATACCTTCCTAATTAATAGACCAAAGTTAGAAAAGTCAATAAAAATTATTCATTATGTACATCCTCAAATCAGCCCTCTGGGGGCTTACTTCTCATACTGTTTGAGTGGGGGCTTATTTGAGGGTGGGGCTAATTCAAGGGGCTAATAAAATTATCTGACATATACCACATGGAGATCTCAGTTTCAAAAACTCATCATCTCCATAATATGAAAAGAAGAGTATAAATTTAAGCAAAACATAAAGGCCATCAACATCCTCTGTGATTGGGCCTTAAATAATTGGGGGTTTACAAGGCAGCCAATTTGGGGGTTGGCAGAATGTCTAACTGAAGCTTTCTACAATCATTAATGAAATAAATCATATATTGCCATTATCCAAAAGAAGTATATATGTAAGCTGAGTGCCAAATACCATATCTGGATCATTAAAATGTCCTGGTCCTGCTGCTGCAATAAGTGTATCTTGGATTTTTCCATAATGATTAATTATATCAAAAACACTGCTCCACGAATCCTTCAATACAATGAGCAATAATAAAGTGGACAAGTTTGATTATCACAAATATTCCTTACTAAGAACAGAGCAGAAACTTAAATAAATCAAATGATAGAGTAAAACAGCTGATATTGCTTCAGCAAATAGATATTGTCATAGAATCATGCATCTAGATGGAAAGCTCCCTTACTTTGAATTAACATATAGACTATAGGATTGTCATTTATAAAAATCTCTAAAAAGAAATACTCAGCTAATGTCAATAACATCACATTTACTCTGTACATGTAAATCAACCAACAAAAGCCACCAGCATTAGATGGAAGAAATCAGCTTAGGGCATCTACACAACCATAGAAATATCTTCTAGCACTATTGCCAAATTCTTGGGAATTAACACCAATATTTGTTGAAGTAAAGGGTCAGTCATTTATAACTCTGGATGCCAGGGCAGGATAGAAATGGGGAGGGTATGAAAACTTTGAAAGGACAATTGGAGGTATGAGACTTTGTGGGGAATGTTTGTGAGGTATGAAATTCTCTGAAGAAAAGTCCTGGAGAAAATTAACTCAGTGGTATGCAGAAATCTATTGATCACTATACTTATATGCATATAGTTGTCACAGTTTCTTCTGCACTGTTCAGCAACTACGGTGCAAAACTTTCATATATTTCTCAATGGGGTATGAACATTTATGACAAAAATGTAAGGGGTACAAAACTTTATAATACTGGTACACAATATTATCAATGACTAACCCTTAGCTAAGCTGGGAAGCTCTGCAAAAGTACTACAACATCACAAAGACAATCAGTGTCAAACAAAAGAGATAGTTGAACGAAAGGAGGCTAAAATTGGCAATATCTATATAAACTGTTTGTCCTCACCTGAATGTCATTATAATTTCTCCAAATGTTACAATGCTTTGCAATAAGTTGATAATCTGTTTTGATATGTCCAGAGGTATATGCTGGCCAACTGCATGAATATAAAATTTTTCTGTGTGTGTTGTTTAAGTAGAAGCCAAATGTCTCATACCCTTCAGCCATTTGGTCTAGAGATGCATAGCAACCATCAACTTTAAGCATATCAATACCCCATGATGCAAATGTCTGTGGATAGATGGTGGATCATACTATGTAAAACTCAAATTAACTCAATCAATAATGAAAAATATGTGCAAATATGAACATGGAAGAACAAATTCATATTGCCACAGACAGAATATTCCATTAGGGCATTTTACTTCTTTTTCAATATAACACACAGTTCAATGTTGCCTGCTTCTGCAATGAGAAAGATATTACACCTAATATACCATATAAAACCCTTTTACAACATACATTTAAAGAAAATAGGCAATAAAAATATTTAAATGATTGACAAGACAAAGAAACCTGTGCATCCTTCTGCATATCAAAAATACTGCCTGGATATCCACCACATGTTTTCGTGCCAAAATCTAAAGGGAGAACAAGTTGCATGAGCACAAAGATAGCAACCAAAGGTGGGCATCAGAACTACCAAAACACCAGATATGTATGTATGATTGAAATTGCATCTTTTATGGCATATCTAAAGAGCTCTTCAAAGTGATGTATAATAACAACTTTGGAAATAACAACTCCAAATATGTTAATACCAAGAAGTTCAAGGTGCAAAGTAAATCAAACCTGTATAGATTCCGATCTTCAGGCCCTTTGAATGGATCTAAAATGAAGTTCATCAATGCACACACAGCAAGACCTCCCAAATACTAGAACATGGTGATCAAGATAAATTACCTGAGACTTGGTTCAATTAGCTATTGGAAAACTGGTTTTCCCTCTACCAGAAAATGGCATCCAAAAAAGCTCAGGGGCAGTATCAAAGAGAGAAGAGGATGCTTCAGCTTCAAAACGTGATTCTTTTAGAAAAAGTGAGAATTTGGCACTCCATAAACTATGTGGCCACCAATAATAAGTACTACATAGTGAAGTTTTTCAAAGCTTACCAAAATATAGGTTAATAAACTCTAGATATAGAACAGTAATATAGTTAAAAATAAATAACATATCTTGTCACCAAATGCCTTGAGTTGATACTTAGATGACAAGTAATTAGTTAAGCACTATTATCAAATGACAGTCTAGTAAACACTAGTTAGACATACATAATCAGCCAATGCTGCTATACCACTGGGGAACCTTTCTCTGTCAGGAACAAGATTACGCTCTGCATCTCGGGTCTTTTCAGGCCAGCAGTCCTAGGATGGAAAACTTAATGTAATCATAAAAAAGTAATGATAATCTATAACAGAAGTAATAAAACTTCATGTGCTGTTGGCTAGAAGAAAGTTGACTTGATGCCCTTTCTATATTTAAAATATGCTACCCATGCTCTATTTCTTAATAAAAATAAATAGCTCTGTTTTTTAAATATATCCAGCACTATCAATATACCAATAGTTCCTTGTTCCCATGCTATATTAGGCCAAAAAACCTATACCACATTACAATAAAAGGACTTTACTAATGGAAGAACTGCATGCATTAGGATAAAAAGAGAAGGAAGGCAAATATATGAAAACACAAAGGAAAGTAACTGAGAACTAGTTCCTACTCACATCAATATTGACATATGTGTACCCTGCATCCTTATACCCATCAGCTGCCAATCTATCAGCCATATCTTTGAACAAAACTTCACTATAAATAACAAAAGAGTGATCCTGCAGAAACTAAAATTTACATTAAATTATGTATATAATCCCAATCCATAGGCAACTGTATGGTAAATGCTTGGGGCATAGATGAAAGTATCACTAATCCATGAATAAAATATGCAGCAAGCCATACAGTAACAAGTGCTATCAATAGCAGTAATGATGCCAGCTCAGAAAAAGGTGGGTGGGGTAGTAGCTAATACGAAGGATGGGGGTCTGGGGGTGAAGCCCCAAAAAAGTTTTGGGACCATGCCCCTTAGATTCTAGGAAAAGGTCTTTTACAAATATAGAGATACATCCATTCTAGAAAGAAAAAGAATAATGAAATCACTGATAAGCACGTGAGAAACATTGATATCCAGGTTGCTTTGCACCAAACTGTCTATTTTCTACGTTTTTAGGCAAAACATACATTCAGCTTAAACATCCACGAGGGTGGCAAAGAGGAGGAAATCTTCCAGCTGGGCAAGCAATACCTTCCATGCCAACCCCTAGCTTCATGCCTGATCTTTAATAGTAATGGGCTGCAATACACAACCACTATGATAATAACCCAGCTGAACTGCTAACAGTATAGAACATGCAATGGAAGGTGAAACATGGATGAGAGTAAATAGTTGATAAATTTTCAATTTCATGAGTAACACTTGTACAAAAGAATCCCAGACTCCTAAAGATTGCTTCCAATTATGTCATAATGATGATACTTAAATAATGTAAATACAACACAATTCTTTTATAAGAATATAGTCTATAAAAATCTCAAGGCTCAAATTCTCTGAAAATTAAGAATAATTTAAGAATAATGCAAAACTTAAGCTTCATCAAGGTTTAGATTATTCGTTGATTTGAATTATTTTCAGAAAATAAATCAAGAGTGAGGTTCACTTATCCTGTCTGGAAATTGCTCCACTATGATGCAACTGAGCAACTCTTCAGGGAATGTCAGTCAAACAATTTTTATTACACTAATATAGTCTTAATGAGAATTAATGTTCAAAACTGCAAAGAGTTAAGAATAATGTAAGAATATTCTAAGACTCAAAATAAAAAAATCAAGAATGCATTGAGACCCCGTGAAATATAAGGTGAAAAGTGTGCACTTTCATCCAAACAATAATGAGAATGATCTTTCACATTCATACCAGTACTGTAAACATCTATCAGCACAAAGATGCATGTAAGTATTTACTGTTTCCATTCCAAATATTGTTACCTGATACAATCATTTGGTGATTTCTTACAATCCGTGTTACATCTGAATCTTTCCCAAGCCAACCATCCCACTAAGTGAAAGCATAACCTATTAACATCTCTTTTCGTAAAGAAATTTAGAAGCTATATGCCTAATATAGCACACCGACATGCATGCTAATTCACATAGAGCAGTGTGGCAAAAACAACATAATATTAAACTATAACAAAAATTGTAGTGTGGTATGTAGAAGGGTTTCGTTGATCAATGGCACACCAGTGTTGAGCTAATCAAAGATAATACTGACAAATACACCACAGAGAAACATCTAAAGGAAATAAGAACGCCTTCTGTGCTTACAGAAGCCTTTCGAGTACCTGATCAAAGGATACTAGGTACTTTATTGCAGGTGGATGTTAGCATTTCTTGTCATGGTACCACTCAAACAACAAGTGGTCTACATTCACATTCCCATTAACAGGACTCGAGGTACACTGAGCACAATACTTACTTGGAGGTGTTAGTGCAAGCCCATTGTCAAGTGCTGAGCATACTTGAATCCCGACTAACAACGCCAAGGTGGAGATGAGTTTCATGCTTCCTGATTACTGCCCTTCTTGGGGCACAACTGTTGTCATAAGAGAGTTGTGTGATCCATCGTGCGCCACCGCAACAATCCGTAAGAAATGGTCTCTGAGATAAAGCAGACTTCTTGATAAGTGCATGCTGTCATATACACAATTTGTTATACGAACGATGAATCTGTATGTACTAGTTGTGATTTGTCTAATAGCCCAAAAAGTACTCCCAAATGAAAATGGAACTGCCAAATCTATGGTTTTGAGCAATAAAATTACTGAATCAGGGGCGTCGAAACGATTTTGAAAGTGGGGGGGGGGGGCCTAATTAGGTTCACCAGGGATTGCGCATAAGCTCGGAATTCTGCTTTGTTTGTTGGCTAGAGCATCACATCTTAAAGTTCTCGACACATGAACACGTAGGAAATGGTCTTTTGTGGTACCTTGTTCTAAAAAAATATGTTGAATGATAACAGTTCAGCGTCTTATTTCATTACATCTTTACCTTGTAACTTCTACAAAGTAGCATGTTTTATAACAAAGGATTCTAGTATTTTAATATTAGTTAGATGCTTTTACCATATGCATGATGTGAAAGCATTCAATTAGTTGCGTTCAGTGACAAAGTACCGAAAAAAGCAAGGTTTCATTCATAAATGCACTTTTCCTACAAACATACCAATTACTCCAACGCATTAAATCTGCCTAAACCAGACCTATGCTTGGGCTGTGGTAACAAAAATGAAACGATGCCTTTGTAAATGAATACTTTCAGAAAATATTTGCACAAAAACTCTGTCTGAAATATAGTTGCAAATCAGATTTGGTAAAAGTTCCAAAATTGTTGTATCTTACACTATTCAATGACACAAAATCATTGGCAACGCTGATCACATCCAAACCATCTACCAAGTCCTTGTGCGTGTGCAGGAAAGATAAGGCATTGAACCTTGACAGTGTCATGCTTGATCGCAGCCAGGTTTTGATTCTTCTTGCAACAGAAAATGATCTTTCTGAGGTGGCACTTGTGGCTTGGTTTATGAGCAGCAGTTGAACTACAATCATAACATTTGGAAACAACAACCTGGTGTCTGATGTTGTTTCTTCCATAGCTTTTAAGATATCATCGAAGTGGTTGACTTTTTCCTTGAAAATCTGTTTAAAAACTAGAAGCTCAGTCTTCAAAGCACTTACGTCTACATAATCAGTATACCTTGAATGCATCCAGGCTAATTCATCATTGATCTCCTCTCCAGCAATGGGTTCTAGCAATAATGTTCCCATATTAACAAGCGCATCAAAGCAAGGCTTATTAGATCTTTCACTCAGAGCCATAATCATGCAATCAATGGCTTCAAAGTAGATTCTCCGAAAGTGGTCTTGAGCTGTAGCATGTGTGCAATTTGCCACACCTGATGCGTTTCCATCCAGGTACTGAAGTATTGAATAATTTTGTTCTTTACGCAGCTTTCGAGACAAGCTTGGCTCCCGGATAAAATCATCCTTTTCAGCCTTTCTGACCGTTGTTTCATAAAATAAAACAAAACTTTCATCGTTGCACATGGTTTCAGTTGTTTTCTTGGTTAATTCGGCATTTCTTTTCCCTGATAAAGCTGACATTTTGTCCCATTGAAGAGTTTTTGACAAATTGTCCGTCAAGGCGTATAGCTTGTGGCTTAGCTGTAGAGCGAAGTCAAATTCAATTTTTTCCATTTGAGATTTGCATCCAATCACTCTAGATTTGATATCCGTTTGAAGGGATTGTGATAAACATGACAGCCAAAGTTTATAGAGAGAAGCATAGTTATCAATGATTCGCCGAGAGGAATCAGCACGAACGGTCCAACGAGTTGTAGATAATTTTGAGAGGCTTTCTGCTTTGAACAAGTCTTCTTCGCTGTCCTCATGCTGCCGTTCAGACAAAGAGGGACTTCTAATTAATGGTCCATATCAAATGTTACACATACTGGGACAACACGAAAGTAAGGTCGGATCCTATCTTCTGAAAAAGGAATCAGTTTATTGTTTCAATATTTTTTATGCTTTTTCCTTTTATGCTCCACTGCCAAAAAGTGGGGGGGGGCAGTGCCCCCCGGCCCCCCCGGTTTCGACGCCCCTGTGAATAATAAAATACCACTTGGCTGTTACCTTGTTCTGAGGTTTCTAGTTCTACAACTACAGTATACCCTCCGCTTCAAACAAGACCAGAATTCACAAAATATAGAATCCCCATTTTCACTGTGCTTTTTATCCTCTCAAGTGGTCTTTTCTCAAACTAATGTGGTCGTAAGTGGGTGTTTCTTGTCAGAGCAGGCTAGAAGTTGAGTTACATACAATCCATACGGACTTCTAAAGTAGAAACTCCATAAAATAGCACAACTGTCCGCTTGCATGGTATCATAAAATAACATCAAGTGCTACACAGCAAAGTATGAAAAATGGGCATAATTTCCCTCTATAGGTTTCGATTCAGTATTGGATATGAAATTTTTACTGCATCTACGAATAAAGAGATAACCAAGCGACAACGAAAGAGTAGATGGGTGTAGCCTTCGATGAAAGATCTTTTCAGGTGATGTAAAACCGAAATACCTGGATTTCATCTGACCCAATAGCTTCTAATGGGTCCCATGTATTGATAAGTCTAATCAGTGATCGAGAATATCATATTTAACATAATGATCATCTAATCGTGTGGCTGCATTCAAAATCATCGCAGGACCCCAAAGTCCAGGTTAGGCACGAATAAATCGTATGGCAGAAAAAGAAGATCCTGGTTTAAGCTATAAGGTCTACAAGAATAATAGTGATAGGTTCTAAAATACAAGACTGATCAATACTATCTAGCTACAATGTATTCAAGAATATAAGAGACAGGCTCTAAGATGTTAACTTTCTCAACTTTTGTACTTTTTACCATATCTTTGACGCCTTTGTATATCTTTGTATACTTTTGTATACTATATAGTTTACACCTTCATCTTCTCTTTTCATCATAAAGTACCACCATACCTATCCCTGAGAATTTAGATCACTGATAGTAAATGATCCAAATTTCCCCATCAATTCTGCTTAGTCAACGGACACAGCTTGCAATATAATCCTGATTTAAGTTCCTTACTACAGATGGCCATCATAATGCATTGCAATGAAAGGTAACAAAAATCTATAATTATACTACGTGATCTAAATATTTTACCCAAGCAGAAGTCTTGAAATTCCTTATTAAAAAGAGCATTCAGTACGCAATTGCCTCAAAATCAAAACATAAATTGTTGCGATGCGAAACTGCAGGAGAATAAACTTCCCTTCGACTTCATCAAAACTTTGATTGAAAAAGATACGTTTCAGTTAGGAGCAAATTTTTCTACGTACAAAAACTATAAATTTTTCATTAAATCTGACAGAAATTACTCAGCTCTTGCTTCAGCTTCGCCTTCAGAATCTAAGGCAGTGGCAAACTGAGTTAGTGAATTGGGTTCTGGGGCAACTGTTTCTTCTGTTTCTGCTTCCAGAAAACTGGGGTCAATTGCACTGAATCGCGTCCTGTTGAATTGTCTTAGATGTATCTACAAAAGAATGAGTCAGATTGCAAGTGACAAGAGAAATATGCTCCCAAGAAACTGTATGGTCTGAATAGGAATAGATATCTCAAAATCAGGGCTACAAACATAAGTGAAGGAACCCAATTTATGAAAATGAGGGAGATATGAAGGAAAGGAAACACATAAAGAAAGGAAATGACATAATGAGAATATGTAGAAGAGGGTAGAAGAGGAAAGAGAATGGAATTAAGAGAATGAAACAAACTTCCAGGAAAGGGTAGAAACCACAAGAAAGATGATCTATTTTGCTTCTTAGATGCCTAAAAGCAAATTAGTAATAAGAGTACCTGTATGTGTAGATTTACTTCGGCACTGCGGCATAAATAAGGAAAGTTGCCCCCAGTTTTTAAATGAGCTCGCTTCGCACTGGGGTAGAACTTATACACTTCTTCTTTGACTGGATCTGAGATAGCACAATGATCAAAGACCTAAATATAGGAGTAAATAAATGGTTCAGTGATGATGTGAATTAAAGTTGTATAAAATTCTACATGAATGCATTGACTGCTGAATACAGGAGACAAGGAAAAAAGATGACGTCGACACAGAAAAATTATATACATGAAGATAAAAAGTGCTCAATGCTTTGATTTTTGCCACTATAGGCATTTCTACTTCCATCTTTTACAGCACTGCAGAAGAAAAGGTAAATCAAACCACTCAAATTGCTTGAAGTTCTTTGGATCTATATTATATGTTCAAATTTCTTAGGGTATTGAGCACATTGACTGCATATATATACAAATATATATATATATATATATATATATATATATATATATATATATATATATATATATATATATATATATATATATATATATATATATATATATATATATATATATATATATATATATATATACATTGTTAAATTTTTAAGTTATTTCTTTAAAAATGTTTTAGATTTACGCCACATTTAAAGAATTTCTACAAATGCTTATTCCTCACATCTAAAATTGTCATTGTGACATCCCTCAGCTTTTGTGGCTCTACATAAGCATCCATGCAGTTCAGTGTCAGCCTTGAAGCTAATTCACTTCTCCCCAAGGTGTCAAGCTAGAGAAAAAAAAGTAATCACATAAGTACACTATGATAACAAAAAGACTGGTAAAGCTAGCTGGACTAAACAACAATTTTTCTACGAAAATTATGACTAGGGCAGTCTAAAATATAAAAGTCAAAATCAATCAAAATAAAGTCACTACAGTCAACAACATCAAAAGTGCTTAGCACTTTTCAGCAGAGCTGTAAACTTGTAGGCATCTACAGCTTCCACAGAATAGAGTTTTAATTTCTGAAAGAAATGCTTCAAAAAAACTTTGATTTTCTACCAGATGATGTTGGAAAATAGTTTATTTAACCTTTCACTAAAATGCTAGCAGATTCAAAATTTCTGAAGGTATGCTGTACTGTTCAAAGTTGAAACCAGGAAGAGACTGACACAGAGATATGAATAGTGAAAGTTTTGTGTATAAAATTACATAAAATGATGCCACAAATGACCCCCTAGTGATGACCTAATACACAATAAAAGAATAGGGTGCTTTACCTTTTCAACAAGGAAATCAACTGAATCAGCAATATCTGGATCAACTTCTTCTGATGAAAAATTATCCATTATCATCTTTTTTAATAAGAAACCTGGCAGAAGCCAGTATCTGCAAGTACAATGATCAACAATCAATAAACAATGAAAAGTTCCAAGAAACACATTGCTTAGGATAAGTTTCAACAAATGACTGACTGTTTCTTAATCATTGTCATTAGAAAATAGGCACCTTAAACTTGGTAAAAGAGGAGTGTAAAAAAGAACAGCAAATGGAAGAAAGAAATAACAAATTACGAACAACCATAACTTGTCTAAGTATTACACCTTTAGTCTCTGGTTGAAAAATAGCCATAGCTTTTAAATAATGCTTAGTTCATTGAACTGTATTACAGGAGAGAGGTGGAAAAGCAAACTAATAAAGTATAACGTTAAAACAACAAGAACTTACAAATTTGATGAAACTGTTTGCTGAAATACTGTTGTATCAACAAATGAATTGCAGAGAATTATTGAATGCACTCTTGGGCTTTTGAAAGTGTGCTCTGAAAATTTCTGTGCCAAGAATCCACCAAGAGATGCTCCAAATATATGCACCTAAGCCAAATGCTATTCTGATTAGTATTAGGAAGAGTCAGGATTTGTGAGACAAAGTAACAATATCATGTAAATAATATATGAAAAATCTTCTAGAAAAAATTACAAAAACAAGAACAAAGTATCAAATATTTGACTTATCAATCAGTATAGATGCTATAGGAACCTCAACCTAAATGTTCATCTAATTGACTAAAAAGAAACAATCTGTTCAAGTTATATGTGATGCTAGTACAAATCTCAAGCCAAAATCATGCATCAGTTTGAAATGTGAATGCCATAAAATCTTTACTGCAATAGAACATATTCATGGCTGACCTTGTCAAGATCAAAATGATCAAGAAGCTTTCTAAAGCCCTCTGACCATGCCTGATGTGTCCAATAAACAGGATACTCTAACTGTAAGAGAAGAAATACAATGTAAGAAATGAAATTATATGCACACAAAAACAAACTTGACTACCTAATAATTCCAATAATCTTCCTAGAACAAATACTTAGTGTAAACTTCTGGTAACATAGCTGCAGAGTCTGAAGGATAAAAGGATAACAGACTCAGGCAACCGCTTCTGCTATTTCCAGACCAGGTCTCTTCAACGTGGTTCTGATGGAATATTAATGTCTTGGCTAAACTTGATGAGACCACATATTATATAACAATACAAATTGTACCATCAAACTTTCTAATGTAGTCAAAGGCATATACCGACATGACTCTGTAACCAAGGCTAGATAAAGCCAGTAATTGCTTGAAGAAGACATCTGCTGTGCCACTTGCAGGTGGAAGAAAAACCAATGGGCATCTCACAGTCTTTGGGCCAGCATCATATACTACCCAGATTTTGTCCTCCTCCTCATGGCTTTCAACAACCACCTGCACACAGATGGATTATTTAACTAACTGAATGCACACTTTATCATCAAAGTTATAGGAAAGGGAATGTGAGGATATGATTAATGAAATAAACTAATCTGGTAATCATACTCATTTTCTAGTTACCAGCCAGTTGCTGCAAACTTATGGGAAAAAATAATAAGTAGAACTGTGGGCTACTACCATACAATAATAAAAAGCATGTAACATCAAGCATGGTGTTGCTGGGGGGGATTGGGGGCTTCTATCCCCCCACTTTTTGCAATTTTCTAGCCTTTATCGAGCAATTTTATTGTCTGTAGTCCCCACTTTTTAATTGGCAGCACAGTGACTGAATAATCATGATACAGTGCTATTTGTATATTTGTGATGATTGTACAATGTAGAAAAGGATGAGGGGCATTTGCAGGAAAAAAAAGAGGCAAAAGTTTGCAAAAGTAGGGCAGGCAGTAAGAGCAGTGCATATACAGCAACAGCAAAAGTTGTGCAGGCAGTAAAAACATGACATGCAAATTGTTGTTCTATTTTTGCATCATCTCCTGCGTTCATTTATCATGCCCTTTGCATGTGCCCAGGATTACTCATCTTTACGTGTTGGACAAAGAAAAAGAGAAAATATACCAACTTGTATCATTCAAATTACAAATAATAGGCATATTAACTTTTAGTTTCAATTAACAATGACACTGCAGCACTTCTAACCTTTTGCTGTGGAACGGTACACCTGAAGCTCTGATATTCCTGTGACTCCTTAATGGCGCTTGGTTCATTTGGCATCATCATTGCAATATCTAGTATAAAAACAATACGTAAATTGTCTGTAAACGGTCCCTCCAGCGGAGTGTCCCTGCAGCTCTTCTAATGATCTGACCTCTGGCGCAAGGTTGGCCTAAGTGAAGGTCAGGGATTTCGCTCCTAAGTCTCTGTAGGGATCGTAATGAAAGCTTACACTTATGGATAAGTCTGTTCAGTTATTGTTGATGCTCGAATTTTCCCTTCATAATAGTGAAACAGAGCTTTCAATGTCATTCAAATACTGTTCGAATCTTGCCGTCAGTTCTCCCTTTCCCCCGACAGTCCACTTCGTTTCGTTACCAGGCCTTTTCCTCATTTCTACAAAACAACAACTTAAAGTACTACGTCCTTCGTTTCTTCTCTACCTACCACACCCCTTGACATGAGAGTGGTAGAGTAAGTCTTTCACAGTGTCAATGTCTATGAACTTTGTACACAAGCTGGTCAGCAGCAAGATTTGGCATGCATTCGAGAGTTTCACCAAATTTCAACATCCAATTCATTCTGTTGGTGATGGTTGGTGATAGTCAACTCTCTTTATTGCGATACAGCAAATAACTCAGCGCCTCTTGCCAGCGACATTATTCTGGTCTAGCAAGTTCTTAACTTGGTAGCACAAACCCACAGAAGTAGCTAAAAGCACAGCCCTTCACTTAACTTTTTAGGGTGGCACCCCTGCTGCTAATGCAATTGCACTTGAACATCTTACCGCACCTTCTACAACTTTCCATTAAATCGTCAGCTTATGACTGCATTATTTTCCTTCTATTGCACAATCTTTGCATCTCTTCATTTATATGTTAGTTCATCTAGACTCATCCATACATCTCTTCATCTATATTCATCCTTACATCTATATCCATTATTACATCTCTTCATCTACATTCATCCTTTCATCTCTTCATTTATCTACTCATGTGATGATAGTGTAGAAAACATTTTGAGATCCCTCAAGCGAGATTCCAACAATATTGTAGAAAGGTTCAAGGACTACCGAATGGCAGCTAATCCAGGCCAATTCCTGGCTATCTTTATGGGCGTTGGAAAAGGTTGAAATGGGAGTCTTGAAATTAATGAACACCTATTAAGACAACTGAGGAGTCAAAGGTTCAATTTCAAATCATGTTGAACCTATCTGCAAAACGGCAAACCAAAAAAGTAAAGGCATTCTCTCGGATTGCTGGGTAACTGTAAAAACATAAACATAGTGCTAATACATTATAAAAGACTTTCATAAACTCAACCTTCAACTATTGTTAACTGATATGGATGTTTTGTGGTAAAACAGCTAATAACAAAATCAACCCGTTGCATAAGCATGTCTTGAGAGCTCTCCATAGTGAAGAATTACTAGCAAAATTGGAAGAGGTAGTAATGAATTGTAGAAGCCTGAAAAAGCTAATGGTCGAAGTACACCAAATACAGCCCGCGATGAAGTCAAAGTTGCTTAGAGAACTATAGTGTATTTCTTTAGATTGCAATGGAGAGGATGTATTAATATTATTCACAAGATCACTAGTCTGACTCTATGGGCTACGAACACGCCATGCTTGCTGTAAAAATCCAAAATGACATATTATATCACTACAAAGAGGAGAACTGAGTCTCGATTTGAGCTTCTTGACTTGCAAAGTACAAGCTAAGCTCTACTGGAAGCTCGTTTGGACTATAGCATTTTTCTCATTAAATTTGTGTTTCCACTATATTTGAAGTTTCACTGTAAGGTTTCACCTGGGAACCATACTATGTTGTCGAGATTCAGTCTGGGAAATGAATTTGCCATTCTACAGAATGACATTTCAAAAATTATCTGCCCCGTCGGAACCAACCATGGTGGGGTTCTCCTGCATCAATATACGAATTCAACAGCTCCCCCCTGACAAGTAAAGTCGTGGCACCATCCCATAGCCTGCTAGACATTTGCTAATAACACTGGAAGTTACCCTGCTGTCTGCATGCATGTAATGATTACTTTCTCTCTTTTAGGATCACATACAAATGGCAAATTTCTCTAAAATGAAAAATGTGAAAACTGATCGCAAAAGTAGATAAATACATAAAGTTTTGCATTGTAAAAAGTGGCCGCCATCTGCTACTTAACTCTGAAAGTGGTCCTCCTTCAAAAAAGGTTGGACAACTCTGGTCTAGATGTATCATTTTTGGAACACGCTTTAGAAAGCATAAAATCTGCGCAAAAACTTTAAAAACAATGACCAAAAACTGAGAGGGAGAGAAATGCCATAAAACCTCTATTAAGCCTCCCCTCTCTAATAAGTCCCCCTCTCTACTAATTCCCTCTTTTCAAGCAAAGATCTTAAATAGACCCAACACTTCTTAAGCCCCCTTTAGTCTCTCATGCAAAGGAAAGAAGATGCTACCTGTGAGAATTTGGTGATAATCTATATTGTTTGTACAGTTAACGTTTTCAATTTCTAACTTGATATGCTTTAGAGTCAAAGCCTTCTTTCTCAGTTGCTCGTCTGTCTCTAGCCCACTTTACGATATCCTTTAGCATTCTTAGTTCGGTTAGTGAGAATATTCGAAAGAGCTTCAAAATATGTGCATTTAGTAGTTCACTATAGCTCGAAAAAGCGAACACATCTCCACTTTTTCAGGCTACAGTTCAGTTCTATAGTACCAACAGACTACCTGTGCATTTAGTACTCCTCTTGAGGGTTTGATGATGATGAAATTCTGGATATGAAATGTGGGTAAGAAATCAGTTATTATCATTACTATTATAATTATATATGGTGGTGGTATGATGATGGTAATTACGATGGTGATATAATATATTAATAATAACTACTTTATTTAACGTTGACTGTTTTATCTAGCAATACGCTCAATAAAGCCAACTATGCAAAATATATAAGCTTAATTAAAACAAAAACTAATTACACGAAACCTAAGCTTGGAACAGAATTTTTACATAATCTACAGCTGCAATCAAAGTTTCTAACTGATTTAATTCAAGACGATCATGGTGACGAAGATGGCTGTCCCCAGGTTGGAGACATCCTCATGGTGGCAAGCAGGCACAGAAAGACACTGCCCTTCAGCTGATAGTGATTTATTCTGCAGAGATTCAGAATTAGGGCAGATGTTGAAGACCTGTGGCAAACTGTCCAGCCAGGCACCTTCAATGAAAGTCAGACTCAGAGCTTCGGGTTGCAGTTCTGATAAGTAACTGTTGAGGCAACAGAGTGGATTGGGTTTAGCTAAGTCAATCACCTCTTCATAACAACTGGAAGGCAATACTGACCTCAGGGTCAGTCCAGGCCCCGCAAGGGGCGCAAAGGGAGAACAGACAGGTGATGATGATGATGATGATGATGATGATGATGATGATGATGACGATGATGATGATGATGATGATGATGATGATGATGATGATGATGATGATGATGATGATGATGATGCTGATAGCTAGCCCATGGTTGGAGACCTCCTCATGGTGGCAAGCGGGCACAGAGAGACTCTGCCCTTAAGTTGATAGTGATTCATTTCGCGAAGATTCAGAATTGGGGCAGATGTTGACGACCTGTGGCAAACTGTCCAACCAGGCCCCTTCAGTGAAAGTCAGGCACAGCAGCTTCAGGCTGCAGCTCTGATCAGTAACTGTTGGGGTAACAGAGTGGACTGAGTGTAGCCGACTCAATCACCTCTCTTAAACAATTTGAAGGCGACACTGACCTCAGGGTCAGCCTAGGCCCCGTAAGGGGCGTACAGGAACAGACAGATGATGATGATGATGATGATGATGATGATGATGATGATGATGATGATGATGATGATGATGATGATGATGATGATGATGATGATGATGATGCTGATAGCTAGCCCATGGTTGGAGACCTCCTCATGGTGGCAAGCGGGCACAGAGAGACTCTGCCCTTAAGTTGATAGTGATTCATTTCGCGAAGATTCAGAATTGGGGCAGATGTTGACGACCTGTGGCAAACTGTCCAACCAGGCCCCTTCAGTGAAAGTCAGGCACAGCAGCTTCAGGCTGCAGCTCTGATAAGTAACTATTGAGGTAACAGAGTGGATTGAGTGTAGCCGACTCAATCACCTCTTCTAAACAATTTGAAGGCGACACTGACCTCAGGGTCAGCCTAGGCCCCGTAAGGGGCGTACAGGAAAAGACAGACAGATGATGATGATGATGATGATGATGATGATGATGATGATGATGGTGATGATGATGATGATGATGATGATGATGATGATGATGATGATGATGATGGCTAGCCCATGGTTGGAGACCTCCTCGTGGTGGCAAGCGGGCACAGAGAGACACTGCCCTTAAGTTGATAGTGATTCATTTCGCAGAGATTCAGAATTGGGGGAGATGTTGACGACATGTGGCAAACTGTCCAACCAGGCCCCTCGGGTGAAAGTCAGTTACAGCAGCTTCAGGCTGCAGCTCTGATAAGTAACTGTTGGGGTAACAGAGTGGATTGAGTGTAGCCGACTCAATCACCTCTTCTAAACAATTTGAAGGTGACACTGACCCCAGGGTCAGCCTAGGCCCCGTAAGGGGCGTACGGGAAAAGACAGACAGACAGATGATGATGATGATGGTGGTGGTGATGATGACTATGATGGTGATGATAATGATGATGACGATGGTGATGATGGGATGATGATGATGATGATGATGATGATGATGATGGTGATGATGATAATGATGATAGTGATGAAGATGTAATAGAATAGACTATGGTGAAAATGACAATAGTGCTGATGATGATGATGGTGATAATGATATGACGGACGTGATGATCCCAGAAAAGGCCAAACTGTGTGTTTCGCGATTTAATCATTGTGTAGTAAAAGTGCAAGAAAGTTTGTGACCCGAGCGAGACTATCTGCGACCATTGAATTTGTACGTTGAATGCTTTTCTGGTAGCTTTACTTCACAATATGTCCTGAACGCTGCTATCTTTACCAATCTTATTATCTCAATTTCTATATAACTTAATGTTTCTAAATAATGGGTAAATAACAAGAAAAAGGCCAGATGTAGAGAAATGATACGAAAATGTTATGTACTGTTATATCATTGACTAAAAATCAAAATATCAATTCTAAATATCTGATTTGTTCAAAAAACGTAAGCGAAAATTGGCTTCGCTATCGCTTTTACTTAGAGCAACTTACAACAACGCTTATGACAAAAGTGGCACCCAACCTCCCTTCTGAGAAGACATAGAGTTAATCAAGGGAAATGTTTATCTAAAGCACGGGTGAGCAACCTTCACGGGGACTGGGCCAGGCCCTTTAAATCGTTTCTTGAAGCGGGTCAAAAGTTAAAAACTTGCATCTGTGAGAACCTAATGGATCTAACCAAGCTATACTACAAAGAAGTTAACAAAGGATTCTTTTAACTCGCGAGCCACAAAAAGTCCCTTAGTGGGCCGTATTGTAGCCCACAGGTTGTAGGCTGCCCAAAGGTTGTAGGCTGCCCACAGGTTTTAGGCTACCCACAGGTTTTAGGCTGTCCACAGGTTGTAGGCTGTCCACAGGTTGTAGGCTGCCCACCCCTGATCTAAAGTTATGAAAATTGCCGAATCGTGCAAATGATATTATTGACAATCGAGATACGCATAACGACGAATGGCACATATTGCAGGAAAAGCAAATACTCTCTGCCTCAAAAAAGTAATCGAAACTTATGGGCGTGAAACACTTTCTTCCAGAAGCAGAGAAGCATTATCATATAACTAATGCGAAAATAATCCCCTAAATTAAAGTCCGATTTGTATCAAAATCTAATATACACCATTAAAAGAGTTGCCTACAACTCAAATATCCTGTCTACAGTCTGAAAAAGGCTCTATCATCAGCGAACAGTCATTCTAAAACCAGCAGAAATAATTTTCAATAATAAGCCTCGTTCCAATGACCGATGATAACTGAAGTGCATTTCTATTGGGTCTGTACTAATCTCTCGAAAATGAAGAAGCAACAATCTCGCATACATCCTACGAGCTCTATCACCTACAGTTCATTAGAGCGCAATAAGTTGTGTCTACAGTTCAGATCAATTAAACAGCTTAGTTATTTCAACTGGATTCGACTGCTTTGAATGGATCGCTACTAAACGGGTAAGTTTTAACGATTTACGTTAGCTTCACATAATTTGCTTGGCTAAATCTTGTCTGGCAATATCAATTCATGAACGACCCCATATGATATAAACTCATACAGATGAGTTATTTAACCATATCTTAGATGTATCTTGTAATTATGTAAAATTCTACCATATAATGATAAATCAAAAACAGGAATTGACTAACAAACAAACTCCCGAGATAAATTAATATAATCTAACTTTCGTATAAAAATCGCTACTCGGAGGTGTGTTCTAATTCAGATTAAAATTCCTCCAAAAGTGCCGTTTAGCCAGATTCCCCAATTGGCCTAGAACCTAGCACTGGCGACAAACTGCATTCACACAATGCCATACCAATGGGTATTCCTTTGGGCCTCGAGTACCAGCTCAGAATTCTCAGGTTAACTTTGCTTAAAACCCTGCCCCGTCTATTTTGATTTTTCTAATCAATTTCAGTAGTGAAACCCGAAAGCGAAACGCTCGACAGTAAAACATCCCCAAGGACGAAACTAGTGGAGGTTTACAGAGTACAGCAATCCCCCCAAGTATCAGACAACTGGGTTTTTTCAGGAAATTCTTTTGGCTATCTATATACTGGTCGGGCTGTTTAGGAGACTTTAATTTAACTCACTCTTTCAGTGCACCTTTTTGCACCAGAATGTAACGAAGTTTATGGAAAGCGAACAGAATTAAATGTTTCATAATTTCCGGCTCCCTCGTTTTGGCTTTCACGATGTAGAACATGCATTCACGATTAAAGCTTTTCCCAGTAACCAAAATGAAACTCATGCGGAAGATGAATTTCATTTCGGGTCTCTTTTAAAGCAAAAATTAATTGAATGCCAAAGGCAAAAATCCGAATGAAACATCGGACTATTCTTCGGTCTTCATTTGTTTGATTTAACTGTTTCCTGGTAAAAGCCCTCTAAAGATATGAATTCAAAGCTTATTTCCATTGGTATAAATGTGAAAAAGTTGATCATGCGTCCATATAAATTCCAATAGAAAACAACGATACAACGATCTTTTAGTTTCGGTTTCTCTAATAAGGGAAAATTTTGACATGTGTACTTAAAAAAACCCCAAGACTGGTAAACGTTATATTCTGCGGAAGTAAACACCAAGTGAAGGTATACAAATAGACAGCTATCTGTAGATTACATTTTTAAGTAAGAACCACTTACTGTATCTAGAATTTATCGATATCCTAAATACAATTTTTTTTAAGAACCTAGTTTAGCCATTCAAGCTCCTTGTTTTTGCATTTCCTTTGACGACATTGTGGTACTCTGAGTTTTCTCAGGAATAAAAATATTCGAAACTGAAAAGCTCCTTAGAGATTTTGTTTTTAATGTGACAAGTTTCCTAAACTTTTTGGCCTCATACATATAGGTTCCCATGGAGTGGTTGGAGCGGTTTCTTATAAGAAAACGTGTAAGAGTAAATGGCGTAATGTGATAATCATTTCGGAGGAAATACGTGACAATATTTTCGCACTGAAGAACTCAATCACAGGCTACAACATTTCAAAATTAGACCAAGCCAATATTCAGGGCTGCCACTACTATTTGAGGAAAAAATCCCCTGATTTTCCCTGGTGATATTTTCGGTGAAATGCTACTCATTTACCCCTGATTTTCCCTAATATCCGTATAACCCTAAATTAGGATTTATGATTTTCTTTGGACAGATATGGGGCTAGGAAGAGTCTTGGCTCTCTTTTTTGCCGTTCAAGTTGTTGGCTTCAGAAAACATAGAACTATGCTTGTCTTCTTTTTTTCAGTTTTAAGAAAGTAACGGTTCTGAGGTGGAAAGAAGCTGCTGATGGGCTTGTGTTAAAGAACTCTTAAGGTATAAAACTATAATTTTCACTCAAATGTTAAGATAAATTTCCTTGGTCCTTACATGAGAACTGACATGAAAATTGCTCTTTCTCTACACCAAAATCCACCAAAAACTACTTCCCCAAAACAAAATTGATCACATACTGCCAATAATAATTGAGAAAACCAAAACATCGTAATGCATGACATATTTTTACCACCTTTAATTTGAATAATACACAAGCCAACAGAATTGAAAATCAAAAGAAATAAAACTTTCATAAATTTGTAACTCCACTCCAAACCCATGCAGTGTTTGAATATTTTGAATAAAACGGTGCTATTGCCTACTAAAATTCAAGTAAAGTGATGGTCAGTGGAATTAGGAGTTGTAAAATATGCCAAAGTGATAGGAGCAGATGAAACATGATATTTTTCTTGCGAAAAATGGGAACAACTTCCCTGATTTTCCCTGATTTTTCGAAAATTCTATCTTTCCCCACTGATATTCCCTGATCGAGTATAAAATTCCCTGATTTTCTCTGATTTTCCGATTTGGTGGCAACCCTGAATATTCCATTTGAGCAAGTTTCCTACAGGTGACTGATCCGAGGAGCAATCAGCTAGATCACTGGCAATCACTTACTATGGTTCCTTTGTCTTTAAGAGCTAAACATTGCTCTATTCATTAACTCTTTATACCGGCGTCTGTCAAATACTTTTCCTTTTGTTTTTTTATCCCATCAGTGATTGCTACCAGAATGCGGGCTTGAGGCTGTTGAAAGATATACCATTAAAAACACTTCAACTGACATGTACATTCCCATACTACAGTAAATCTTCCCCTTGCCCCCCTCCCTCTCAGATAAGTCCTCATCCTACAACTACAAATTGTTAATAAGTCCCTTTCGAAAAAGCCTGCAGCAGAGACGGTGACAGCATTGTTCTAGACTAACTTTCCATTTAGAAGTTTCCTTTTATATTAAATTAAAGGTGTATTGAAAATAAGCTTTGTAAAGGCAACAGGATTTAGAAGAAATGAGAAGTGAAAGTGCGAGAAAATAACCGACCCGAGCGGGATTCGAACTCGCGACCCCTGACATTGTACGTCAGTGCTCTACCAACTGAAAATAAGCTCTTTATGTGGGATGTCTCCGGTAATTCTGTAAGCGACCTTTCGTATAAATCCTTATAGGGAATAGACCCCTTTCGAAAAATACTAAAAGTAGATAAGCTTCTAGGGGGGGCTCATTCGAGGATTCAGGGCATTCTGTATCCTCAAAAGAAACACGTTTAAATGAAGATGAGGGGCGTTGTCATAAAATTGACATGAATGCAGATGTGTAATTTACCACTGGTGACAAGTAAAACAATTTCTAATTAAAGTTATCAAGACTAATAGTAATAATTGAACAATGCAGCACTCTCTACATTTAATGTGGTACTAGGGTGGGTTTGGCTAGATTACACTGGATTTGGCTGGGATAGGCTAGGTCGCCTAGAGTCTAGTAACTAGCAAATGAATACAGAGCAACAATAATACAGACGTTTAACTCAAAAGAAAAGAACTAAACTGCAGATTTTGCGACAATCAACCAATAATAAACACGATACTTCACCTGCGTTGTGGACAACTGTAGCAGTTTGTCCTCATGCTGAATACAAATATCATGGATTGCAGCTAGTTCTCTAGCTTGATCTGACGGCAGTGCTTCACTGCCAACAGAGTACTCGCTAACATCCTAAGGTAGTAAGAAAAGTCATACAAAAACTGATCTGCTGTATGCGAAACAATTGTAGCTAAGGCTTTTGTTAGCATAATGGCCACGCAGTTGACCAGGGATGAGCTCCGTCTTAATTAAACTTCTGATTCCTTCTAACCAGCAGTTGCAGTCTATATATATATATATATATATATATATATATATATATATATATATATATATATATATATATATATATATATATATATATATATATATATATATATATATATATATATATATAATATGGGGCAGAGAATATCATGCAAAAACTACAGTGAAACTTCAACTTTGGAGTAATATCAGCTCACACACACACAAAACATTATATTGCCACTTATCAATACATGAAATTCTTTGACTGGAGTGAAAACACTGATTGATAAGTCAAAGTTCACAACCTAGCGTTCTGGTTTTTCAAGGAACAGTTTTGTTAGGAGGGGGTGGGGGTTGCTCGCCCTTCCATGCTTGCACTGGTGTATAACCTAGACACCTAAAAGACACTTGAAATTGGAATTGTTCACCTATGATTCGACTTCTCTCAAAGGTCTGAAATATTGCATAGAACATAAATTCTTTGCAATCTATAAAACGGAATTCTACTCGACATTGTTTGGTCACGATCAATTGGCCCAAAAAACTGGTACAAGCCCTAGCTAATGGTAAAATGAGAAAAAGAAGCCGGCGACAAGATACACTGGGAGATTAAGAACTATAAAAATAACAGCCAAAAGTTTACCAATCGCTCCCAATCTCTCATGTTAATTGCAATGCAATGAAATACCTATCTGTGACTTACCGAAATTTCATCTAAGAATTGGATCATTTTTGCTCTGTACTTTACAATAAATGGATTAACTGCTCTTAAAAATGGATCCTAAAAGAAACAATATTTGTACTTTGATACTTTTCATCATACTGTATCTTACAACTAATTGCATTTGATAGAAATATTCGAACTTCACAAGGAGGCACTCTCGAACTAGTGTTGCTTTCTCTTTACCATGCAGTGGTTCGTGACTACGAGCTACAAGAATTACTAAAATGAACAAATAGTATTTCTTTCTCTTCACCGAATGGCTGAAAACAATCTTCATTTCTTACCCTCTGTCCAAACTCCAACAAATTAGCCAATTTTTGCAGACACATCGCAACGAGCGTCAAAGATCGTGAAGCCATGCATGATGGTGTTTCTATGAAATAAATCAAGTAGTCACAAGAACTCTTGTAGAGTTACTTGCACATTTAGGTGAATTTGATACAGTTTACAGTATATGAAAGGCAGCTTTCAAGTCAGATGACAAATGTGGCAAAGGACAAGCGTCGATTTGTTGTTACTTTGGCTAACACATAATATACCACAATAAGACACTAGCAATCCCTACAAGACTGTATCTTACCTAATTTATTAAGACCTACAAGAACTTCTCCTTGCCTAACTAGTTAAAATAATAAACAGTGACACAGCCAGGGTCATTTCTGTGGGGGAGGAGGGGGAGAGGCAAAAGAGCGAATGGCATCACTTGTCCGTACAAATGCTTTGACGACTGACTAAACATCTCAAATGACATTCCCTTGCAGAACTTATTGCTTTTCCCCAAGAAATGCTAACTCACTCTCCTGAGTTGTAGATTTTCCCAAATTCATGCTCCTCAGACACCAAACCTCCGAGCATAGGGGGGCGATCACCCCCTTACCCCCTAGCTACACCTCTCATGAGGAATAATATTGAAGATGTAAAAAATGATATGAATATTCCAAAATCGGACTACACACTTGAAACAAACTACAGATAAAGAAGTATCCCCATAGTAGCTGGCAACCAAAAGTGAAGAAGATGTGAATCTTACCATCAATGAGATTACAAAGTTTTGGATTCACTACAGCAGGGCAAATCAATCGCAGAAACAAAAATGCACTATAAAGAAAGAAGAAATCTGAAATATTCCAAACAAATGACTATGGTACTTATTGCCTTAACATCTAAAGCATTGAGATAGCCATGTAGTTACTTTCGTACAAAGTAAAAAGCCAATTCTAAGCGTTAGAATGATCCATGGGATCTAACTACCAGAATGCATCATCAGTATCCACTATATTGTATTATGTTAATTTCTACAGTATCATGATAATCAGATATCAATTAGACGGTATCATATTATGAATATTACTGTCATACCATATCATATAATACCATACCATACCATACATTATATCAAATCATAAGTATATCAAACTTTTCAAGATTTCCATCCAGAAGTAAAGCATTGAAGAAATCAATGTAAAATCTCCTATAAAAAGCTTTATGATTAGAAGATCACTACCAGAGTTGGTAAGGCTATTACACAAATGTAGAACGTTAGTCCTGTCATGATAAAGGAGAAACATCGAGGCATTCCAGGGCAGAACAAATGATGAGGCATCAAAATTGCATAAAACTCACATACCTGACGACTCTGCATCGAATCATCTCCTCCTCAGGCCACTCCCGACGTGCAACCGATTGTAAACAATGAAATATGAATCGCAGAGACCTAAGGCCATAAAAAGTCGAGGCATTAGTGATGCATCACATATTAAAATATACAAAATAGTGACAATGGTTCAAAAGTGCATGGTCCTATGTCGTTTAGTGCCTTTATAAAGAGGTATAACACGCGTGTGTATTACTGGTCAAAGTACTACAAGCGAAAAACTGAAATAACAATTGAATATGCTTTCTAAAGATGAAAAAATCTTCAACGAAAAGCACTACAAATTTCTAACTCACTCCGGACAATCTGTGGCTGATTTGAATATGGAGTCAGTGACCTCGTCTAGAAACCTCAAAAGTTGTTGTAAATTTTCAGATACATTAGTGCCTTTCTCTAGTTTTGCTGGATTCAGCTACATGCAATAAGAAATAAATGAGAAAAAGTGATATTATGTAATTAACTGAATGGAATAACACAGTGAAATAGGAAAGTTGAAATAAAGAATTAAAAAGTACACGCAATTTATATAGGAATATAGTACATATGAATATTAAAGCTCAAAATCGCTGAAATTTGAAAATTGTTTAAGGTAATGCGAGGCTCAAACTTCATGATGACTTAGGTTTTTGCTCATTTGAGTGTTTTAGAAAATAAAACACATGTAAATAAAGCAAGTAACGCGACCTGGTAACTCTCCGGGGAGTGTCTGTTACACACTTTGTATTATAAGAATATAGTCTATACGAGTAATTTATGCTCAAAATCGCTGAGATTTAAGAATAATTTAAAAATAATCTCAGGCCCAAATCCACAAATTTTAAGAATATTAAGGTTCAGCAAATAAATAAGTACTATTATGTTTAAAATGTGTAGAATAAGGCCTCAATATACTTATGAGAAATAAAACCTCAATATACTTGCGAGAAATTGATTTCTCACTGAGTTAAAGAAATAATTTAGCTCGTTGAGTAACTGCCAAGGTCAACAATGCTAAAGAGATATTAACTTATTATGACTAGGCGATAATTACTTCAATCCCAGTAACAAATAATAAAGAGGAAAGATCCTGACAGATGTTAAAGCTCCGTTCACATTAATCGCAAGACACGTCACTGACTTCCCATGAAAAAGAAGTGAGTTCACGAAGATTAACTCCTTGTAAACAGTGCAGCGAAAAACATGATGGGCGTACACATTTTTTATACCAAAAAAGCCTATAAGAAAATGAGGCTCAAAAAGCCAAAATCCTAATGAAATGTTAAGAAAACCACCAAGCTCAAGCTCCAAAATTCACCTTTTCTACGTGCCAGAAATCGATATTTGTCATTCTTTGCAAGCTACTTTACAAAGATCGAAACTTTCTTCGATAATCTTGGTTAACAAAGATCGAAGTTTTGTATAACTAGTAATGGTAACCTCTTTCAGCCAATTTACTCCAATAAAAGTTAAGAAAATCTCAGCCTCAATTTCATGAAAGGTTAAGAAAACTGAGGCTCAGACGAAAAAGTTGTTTTTTTATAAAAAAAGTGTACGACATTTTTGCCTGTCAATGACAGGACAAAACAAGGACGATGCAATGCTACAGCAATTATCGGATGGAGTGAGGATAAACAACGAGAGAAAGAAAAATGTAATGAATACCAAAGGAGAATGGAATTATGTTCATGTACTGCATGTAGCAGTCGAATGACATGATAGACTTGTTTTAATGTTGCCCCTTGTACAAATATTATACAAAATACTCGATATGCACAATCAAGTGTACTCAAGATAGCAAAACCGTTCTGCTGAACATTCCATCTGCGAAATCAATCATATTCAAGATGTCATCAACTAATGAGGGCTGAAGAATCGAAACATGTCTTGTGTCGTTTTAAATTTTTAGTGTGTTGAAAGAGTATAGCAGCACATTTAATGGCTTTGATAGCTAGAAATACCTAGGGAGAGTGGAACTATTCAGGACTATACGGCCAGACTTTTTAACTCTCTGCCAGAGATTATAAGGAACTGTTCAAACTACAAAACTTTTTTATCATTGAAAAGTCTGTTGGTACTACAGAACTTCACTATAGCACGAAAAAGCGGGAACATTGTTTCAGCATACTGAAAAAAGCTTTCAGTATGCTGAAACAATGTTCCCGATTTTTCTATCATTGTCAAACAAACTACTGATTAATAGAGCAGAGCAGCGAAATTAACCTTTAGAAACATTGCGTTTTCTTTCTGTTTTCATAATGATTTTTTGACAAACTGTATTTATGTATTGTAATTTTAACAGTGAAAAACCATCTGCAATGGATCTATTAAAAATTCGTTATTATTAAAATAATAATTATTACATTTAGTCTAAACATACAAATGTTTTTCACTATGCATTAAAAATGAGGCATAATTGACAAAAAATCCTGTCTCCGATATCCCAGGTTCTTATGGGAATTACGACAATGTGTAAACCGGGCTTATGAAGGAAGAAATGCGAGATATAAATGAATGAAAACAAAGAAGCAAAATTCATAATCAAACAAAAAAAGGGCTAAAATTGCATTGCCAAAATGTGTCTTGAATATCAACACAAATTAAAAAATACCGTCTATAACTTAGTAAGTAAATCAGCGACAAAACAAAATCCCCTCAAATCGAAACGAAATGTGTTCAATGAATCCAATTAGATGAAACGAAGGAAATGAAATTACCCGGCATAGCGGTACTTTTCATTATATAAAGTGAAAGAATCGCCGCACAGATAAATTCATCATGGACAACCATTACTTGTAAACCAGAATTTTTCAGAGAATTAAAAATAACGGAAAAGAATTCTACTGGAACAATTAAGTGTCCAGCATAAGAATCCCATTGAAGTGTAGATCCCAAAGTCAATACATTTAGAAAATTCAAGCACAGACATCAATGCTATGAAAGTACGTTTAAGAAATCATTACATGGTCTACCTCACAGGACTGTTTACATTCCATGATCTTCATAACAACGTCTCTTATTGTTCTTTGAAGGTAAGGAATAGCAACCATTTTCATGTATTGATCAATCAATTTTGTAGTCAGCGTGTTTCCTCGAAATAAGGTTTCTTTCTTCTCTGTAGATGAACAAAGTGAGCTTATCTTTCAAAATATACGTGAATGCATACCAAAAGCAGGTAAGTTCAATATGATTCATACTACCGTTGAACTGGTTCTAAAGTTAACCAGAAAATCCCTTTCTCTAACATAGCAGTTGTGCTAAGGGCGGTAGTCGTGTGATGAACTTTCAGTCTTAGCATTATATCCGTCATTAAGCAGATGGAGCAAGTAACCAAGTGGTTAGAGTGCTCATCTACCATGAGGAAGGGTGAATAGGCCCATGCCTACTTCAAGCAGTAATGTGGATGGTCGCTCACTATCCAGCCAAGAAGAAAATGGGCACCAGGTGGTAGCAATGAGGAGATAATGATGGGTAAGAAAGGAAACTGAATATCGGTACTTAAAAAGAAATTTTCGAAGAAATTAACATGACTACTATGCATGAACTTATCCAAATCGCATGTTGAAAATTACCAAATCTCACCTTCTTGCTCCATCTCCTTCGTTGCGACTGTTTTTATTAGAACTATCTCTTTCCTTTCTTGTCTAAAAATCCGCAGCAATGAAGTTGCGAGGGCAGCTAAATCGCGACTGACATCACCCAAAACTGATATCATTTGGAAATTTGTTAACAACACCTAAAATGCAAAGCGTGAAACGATAACAAACAGCACGGCAATTCTGAACAGATTGTGAATCCTACATAGTAAAATCAGACAGGATGATTTTAATCCAGTGTTCGATTCTGGATCATATATATTAATATGTGATAGGATAGTCCAGATTCAACATCAGATTCCAAATCAAATATACTAATATGTGACAATACGATCTTAATCCAAAAACAGATTCCGAATCACGCACTAATACGTGATAGGATGATTATAATATAAAATTAGAATGTGGAAAACTGCTCAACCGGATGCAAAATATAATTAGCTAAATTTCTTCTAGAGAATTCAAACGTTATACTACTTTAGTGAGAACAAATACAACATCAAAGAGGGGGATTCTCTTGCAGAGCAAGAATTCCAGTATAATTATCGAGATTGATACAAAATTGCACGCGTTTGCAAATACATAACACTCTGCTCATCATCAATATCATCCCAACGCTGTACGCAATATAGAATGTATGTAGCATCATCTAAATCCACATTCAACGCTCAAGCGATGAAATCTTGCCAAATCTAAATTCACATTCAACAGTTAAACAAAAGAAGCTAGCTAAAACTCTCCGATAGTGGCTATCAACCAGAGGATAAACGCCAAATGTTTGAGAACCATTTCAGGTCTATTTTCTCCCGACCTAATTGACCAATCATCATGCAGGATTCTGATCACACATGCTAAGACTATGTCCATTTTGCAAGATGACTGGTCAATTAGGTTGGGAGAAAATAGACCTGACAGGGTTCTCAAATATTTGGTGGCTATGATATCAACCAGTGTTCATACCTCCTTTAATTGGCTATATTCTTCAACAGGCATGATAATTTCGTGCTGAAAAAGACAAAAAGGTTCTAACTATCATTACCAACGAGGCCCTGAAGACAGACTAAAACTACATCTCAATTTTCTAATCTGTCCCCAATGTAACACCTAAACCACATAATATTACCATAGTAACACCAAAATTATATATACAATATTATACACTTTACTTGTATAAACTACGAAACTGCCTATGCAACAGTGGCACACAAGGTTTAACTAATTATAATCTTACGTATTGTGCCTTATAATACATAAAGGTCACTGAAATAAAACAAAAAGTAGGCAATGCTTACCGTATACCGGGCTTTTAACCTAATTGTACCTATTTCACTCCCCTTTATTTCGCGTTTATGTGCCACAGCATTTAACTTGTACCACTCGTCTAAAATGTCGCCTTTTTTTAAAGTTCCTAACTCAACTGTCACTCGCCCTTGAAAGAAGAAAACAAACAAATTCCGAAATGAATTGAAACTCGCGTTGATTGGGAAGTCAGAAGAATGATATGGGCAAATATTTTCTTTAGAAGTTGACGCAAGAAAATATCTTCTAGCTAGAGATAGTAACATCAATCTTTTTAACAGCTATGATAAAACTGGTGAAAAACACTCGCTCCCAAATCCTGACGCCAGCATACCAGCAGAAGCATTATATACATATCAATTTTAAATCTGTTTTAAACAACTGCATATGCTAAACGTATCGCTGAAACAGGAAGCAGATTTTGCCCACGTTCTGCAATAGAGCATAAGAATTATGCCATACACACATAACACCTAAATCCGGTACTTGCATCGTGAACTGTTTTAGCGATATATGGCAAATCGGCCGTGAAAATCAAAACAACACAATAGATTTTACCTATCTCGACATCCCTCCTGTTCCTATTATACAGACTCACAGTGAATGATGTAATATCGTTTGGCAAGTCACTAAAAGGAAGAAACAGCAGCTGAAAGCGGATGAGATAACTGTAAGAAACTATAGGGTGACGTCAGGGGAACACATTTGATGAATAAAAAAGTACAGGCAGATTATGCGGAACCAAACACTTTCTTCTATCAATGTACAAACAGCGGAAACATATTTAGCATACTGAAAGCAATATTCATACAACGTGGAATAACAAAACGATGATGAATGATAACGTAAGCACAGAACATAGTCTGTGCGAGGTATATATCTGGTACCCAATTCACGTCAAATCCAACGCCGTTTAGTACTCTGAGTCAAATAAAAAATGCTATTGGGGTGCTACTTCATCACTCTGCTTGTGCAGAATTGCGTGAAATCAAAAATAAAAAGGAACAACATAATTTGAAGAGGACTAATCAGAATATTTTTACGCCCGCTGTAAAGCAATCAGGATATTTTGCAAGTGTTATCCACAGTTAGAACAGTAAAACATTGGAAACATTGTTAGCTCAAACAAGGGGGACATTCTTTAAGCATACTGAAAAGCTCTTTTCGCCAGTATGCTTAAAGAATGTTCCCAGTTTTTCGAGCTATAGTGAAGTTCTGTAGTACCAACAGACAATAAACATGGCTAGCATAGAATAAACAACAATTAAAACACATATTATTACTTTATAACTTGGATACCAGTCTCTCAAAATACACATCCTTTTTAAAAGAATACCAAATTTTATGCCGAGTCTTAATACTCTTAAAATTTGCCGATTTTGAGCCTAAAATTATTCTTAGCATATTCTCAAATCTCGGCGATTATAAGTATTAGTATTCGTACAGACTATATTCATATGACAAAAAAGTGTGTCACAGAGACTCCTCGAATAATTGTTTAGTCACACCATAGCATAATGATTCCCTGGCCGGAAAAAAGTGAAACTTACATTTGTTTTGCTTTCCAAAGAAAATAAATAACCAGGAAAATCTAGGTAGGTCTTCTTCATGAGACTTGAGCCTTGCACCCTTCTTAAAAGTTAGTCTTAGATTTCAGAGATTTTGAGACTAAATATTCAATACTATAATGAAAAACTGTGCAACGAGAGACTACGCAACAAGAATTTTAATACAAGGGTCCTGCTTACTTGAATTTGAATTCCTCGGCCCATACTGGGGCCTGCCCATCTTGAGGCTTTGTCCTGCATATCATGGCATCATTTAAAGAAACAATGCAATACTGATGCAATGTTTTTCCAGGGGGTAATTTATGAGCATCGCAAATTGTCAGTTCCAGACTTCTAAGCTCTTTCACTGTTTTTGATGGGCTCGTGTTGCTATTTTTCTTTTTCGCTTTACCGCAAAATTTCGATATAGCCTCCATCCATTCCTTCAATATCAAGCATAACTCCGTCAGAAATAAATTAAAACCTGCGCATAGCCGTACACTTCAAGAGTAAACGGGAATGTTTATGATTTGCGACGCCATAAAATACTACCAAACGTCATGTGTAAAATGTGTGCAAACTGTCGTGGAACAAAAATTATTTCAAACGATTAAAAACGCTAGCAGCTACGGATCAATGCAATGGGCTCTAAAGCCAACGGAAATTTTAGGCCATTGTTGCACTGAGCATTTTTGGCCAATTTGGCAAATACATTATTCAGAAACTAGATTTGAATTGTAGGCAACGGTAGGAATTTTAATAGATAACTATTGACTCTTATGCTTTTGTGACAAGAACGTGTCTTACTGTGCTTCCATAAAACTAAACGGGGACAACTTTCAGTCCTAAAATGGTGGCTATCCCAATCAAATTGAGGTCGCCATAGCAGATCACATATCAAGCAAGAAACTGACTACACGGGAACTGCTGTATTCAAATTTCATTAAACCAGGTATGCAACCAGTTAAGAAGGTGGACTTGATCGGTCAAATCTTTTCGTCAAGCGGGCCAAGGGCAAACTAAACAAACAAAACTTGCATTACTCAGAACGTAAAAAAAGTTAAACCAGTATTGCATCTCAAGAAACTTCACTCTCTCTCCCACAAATTCCCCCTAGCATTCTCATCACGAGTCGTTCATCTGCTACCCCGTCCCATCTAATCCGACAAAACAATGAGATATGCATATCAGGCTTCTTATGTGAGAGGTGGAATAACAAGGTGGGTGTGTTGCAATGAAATCTTATTAGAAAAAGGACATTACCATCAAACTTTTTCCAACAACGAAAAGTATGCTAACAGAAAAAGAAGAACTAGGTTTTGCAGAGTAATTTGAAGTCATGAATCAGGTGCAAATGCATATTTCGATAGCCCAAACGATTCGGAATGTCACATGAAATAGGAAAACAAAGCATTGCGCGAATAAATTCAGGGAAATTTCAATCACACTTCCCTACGTATTCCTTTAGTAGAATCAACCAAGGAGTATACTGGGATAGATAGTCAAGTGCTCCTGCACTGCATATCAATGATGGTCGACATCGAATTTTAAACACTATGTCAAGTGTCGAGGATGTGATAAATTGTGCACAAACTATCAATTTAATTTAGTTTTCGACAAGAGGGGTACCTTAAAGGCCAGGGGGTAGTCATGATATCTTGCACCCCCTGGTATCGTCCTTGTAGTATTGTAAAGTAGCTTGTCAAGTGGTAACTTGTTAATGTAATTTCTTATATGTATAGAAAAAAAGTGTCGAGGACATGCAAAGTTCCAAGTGAAAGCAGGAGTTTCCTACACTGTACAAAGAATCGAATTGTAATATGTAAGTGAAAGCAACTCAGAATCTATACATTTTATTACATAAGGAACTCGCGCTGCGGCATCGTACTCAGAATAGCTCAATTAGCAACTAAATACAGTATCTAATGGTATCAGCAACATTCTCCCACCGTATAAACATTACTCAGGGACGACACACAAAACTAATGAAAACGTAAATGGAACTTATTATCCATTAGTAATAACAAATAGCTCATTAAAATTAATGTCCTCCCTACTTAAATACGTACAGCATCAACACATCACTGTTACAAATCATAAATCATAAATCAACAATCACTAATCATTACTACTGTTCTCCTTGTATCACTATGAAAAGCATAAACGATACAATGCTGTATATATGAGCACTTTGACGTGACTGAGATTCAGACTGTCAAAATTAAAGTTTACGCTTCAGTCTTTCGCAGGTGCCAGGTATTTTAGCAGTCACCAATTCAATTCAATACTGGTAATATCACTTGATATTATCAATTCCAGTATCGCATTTCAATACGTAAACTCTAATGTCAACAACGCATAAAGGAAAATAAATAACAAGATGAAAGACTTGGGCAACCAATTTCCAATAAAATCCTATCGTTATTACCCTACTTAACAAGGATGATCCAATCACTCTCCAACCATTCAACGACAAAACTATTCTTTCTGTATAGAATATCCCAAACAGGATCCAACAAAATCAAAGGATCCAACAAAATCAAAAACTCATAACCCTACAGCAAAGTATGCAATCCAAGATCTTTGCAAAAAAAGTGTGCCGGATTTTGGAATAATTCTGAATCAAAGCCAACTGCTCAATCGCTAGTGAATACTTGAATATGTGACAAAAAAGCAAAGGAAGTACATGCTCAACTTACCCGTGCTTCGTCGTTCGTGTCAGTGCAGAGGTAACATGTCGTGGTTTCGTTCAGAGCCCTCACAACTACTTGAAAACAGTTTGGCCTATGGATGCAAAACAATGTCATTAGAATTTAATTGAGAAATCACTTTTGTTTCCTACTATGCGTTACATCATGCATTAATCAAGGAATTTTCAAGTGGAGAAATATCCATTGAAAGAAACAATAAGGGACATTTTACACACAGTACTTGAAGGAAGATAAGAACATCAGAAGTTCACTGGGAATAGGCCAAATGCATTGCTGGCACATAGAATATGGGATAATGGGCTAAAACAGCGCTATTCGATATGCGAAAGTAGAATGCATTGTGATAGTATGTGACGTACAGTCCATATATAAAATCCATCTCGTAAAGCATGGGAATAGGGAATAAAGTAAAAGGAATGGAATATGAAACGGAACTGAGAAAAAGCCAGCAGCAAAAAGTCTCGGTATAGAGTGTGCGAAGTATGGTGGGACTTGACGGTTGGCAACATGCCAAGCTATATATCTTTTGCAATACAGTTGTGAAAATTGTAAAACACTTTATGCGTAAATTCCTAATTTTTCTCATCTTCTTTAAGCTAAGAACTGAATCAAGTTTTCCACGAAAGAGCATGATCTTGTACCGTCTTCTACACTAAGGTTAGATTTCAATAATTTCCGTTTATCTCTATCTTGAGCAGTTCTTTACAATGTAAAGGTGCTTGATACGTCATAATATACAGTGAAATAATGAAATACGCCAAGGACATGTTCATAAAAAATACACTTTGCTGCTTAACCCTGTGGAAAACAGAAGATTCCAAGAGCCTAGTGATAAGTGGCCATTCGCAAAGTACACTAATATATGCTTAGAAACTAATGCACATGGACGATTAAGAGTTTTACCGAATTCTAAAGTGAAGTCAAATCACTTAAGCAATACACGTGTTTTTTTATATAAGAAAACCACTTTTTTGTCTGAGCCTCCATTTTCTTAACTTTCCCAAATTGAGGCTCAGATTTTCTTAAGATTTTCTTAACTTTTATCGGAGTAAACTGGCCAAAAGATGTTACCACTATTTGTTATAAAAAGTTTGATCTTTGTTAACCAAGATTATCAAAGAAAAGTTTTGATCTTTGCAAAGGAGCTGGGAAAGAATGAGCTAATATCGATTTCTGGAACGTAAAAGTTGAATTTTAAAACTTGGGCCTGGTGATTTTCTTACCGTTTTCTCAAGATTATGGCTTTTTGAGTCTTATTTTCTCAAAAAATTTTTTCCTATAAGAAATGTGTGTATTGCAGTTCTGTGGTTCAGAAAGGAAACTTATTCGAAGTTCTGTACTAAACCTCATAGTACTCTCGCATAGGCACATGGGAAATTAGCATTTTTTCAAGCTATCAAATATTTATGGGAAATCTAAACGGGACGAATTGAAAATTCGTCCAACGTGGCGAACATTCGATTTAATAGGCAATCGAGTCGTCCAATGTCAACTGTTTACCATAATGTTCACATACCACCTGATTAGGAGGTCGAAACTGGAGCTATGTTCCATAAAGCGTACACGAGGCTACTTAAGGCGCAGATAACAAACAGTCTTGAATAGGGCGCGAAAGCAAAACTGTGGGCAATTTGAGTGCGATGAAGTTGGAGTAAACCAAGACTGAGACGACTGACTGGGCAGATGCTGTCCTCTATCTACAATCGTTGCCAAAATAGTTGGACCTCTTTGTAGATTTCTCGCAAACTTCTTTGACTTTCTCCCCCTTTCCCCATACAATGTTATGTAACTGTGATGTAACTAGTGTATCTCCTGCAACTCATCCGCTTTACCGTACAGCAATGTCATATCTACAACCCAATAAAGCTTTTTTCGGGGGGGGGGGCGGCAGCTGGCTACATTCAAGAGCTCTTCCACAAATATTACTTTAAAAGGTCTGTTGGTACTACAGAACTTCACTACAGCACGAAAAAGCGGCACCATGCTTTAGGCATAATGAATAGCTTTTTTCGTCCTTTCGGTCGCTATCCGACGTTTCATACTCTGACGAGTGTCGGACCAAAAAAGCTTTTCATTATGCCTAAAACATGGTGCCGCTTTTTCGTGCTGTAGTGAAATATTACTTTCCCAATTAATAAATTGTTGTTTAATTCCAAAAGTATGTGATATTCCACGTACTTTGGCAATGGTGCTACCTACGTGGTGATCCCGTTCTCACTTTGCAACACAAAAACATCGCGCAAGGCAATGTGATTAGATTCTGATTCAATACTATCTTCCTTTTTTCTTCAACAAATCTTTTTTATCCATAACACATACTGGCTATAATGAACACTACAGTATATGTGGTTTTCAACTAACGAAGGAAAATGACATCAGAGAAAAAGATTTAAATATCTGAACATGACCCTACATAATGGGAAAATAGAAAACTTTGCAAAAATAAGATTTCCCAAACACTTCTTGCACCTAACGTATCTCACTTCAATCTTCTTCCTTTCCTTTCAACTCTTTTCATCACCTACAAACCTTGCTCTTTCCATTCAAGCAGATTCTTAATATAATCTGGTCTATCTACTTTTTTCTATTTTTCTCTCTTTCAATCACTCATCCCGGTTATATCATCCATTCCTTTGCACTTTCTCTTTTCAATCCCAGTATGATGTCATCCAAGATTTTTCGCTTCTCTCTTTTTCTCTGCCTGCCCCATTTTTTCCAGAAAAGGTGCAGTACTGTCAGTCAAAATTCACTAAGTGAAATTCAGACATAAACCCACTCTATGAATCTTGCCATTTCCATTTAGTTTCAGTGGATCTCAGATGCTCTAGATAAGGCTGGATAAAAATTTTATGCCAATTCATTTCTCCACTAGGATAAAGAAAATAGATTCTGAAGAGGGTTCAGCAAAGTGCCTTTGGGGTAGCTTGCAAGAACAATCAAAAGGCCTACCAAATAATGCAAGGAGAACATTGAGAACACTGAGAAATAACCATACATTTATTTCTAAGATGATACAAGCCAATTGAATTCAATACCAAAAACATTTCTCCCAAAATAGAATATGTACTGTTGTACAGCCTTAGAAGCAATCTCTCAAGGTTCAAAACTTAAGCATCGCATTCAAACACAAAAGTTGCGTTGGGAACAGTAGCACCACCTAGATTCAATACGATAATTGAAAAGGACTAAGCGAGAACTCAACTGTATACCCTATCCATGTTGCTTTCTTATCCACAACGCTTAATATGCTCCACAGCGTTCTTACAATGAATAAACCTTATAAAAATAGGTCCAGCTCAAGCTTCAGCTTATCGAGGATAATTCTGCGTGGTTTTAATTTGGAGAATACTACATTCTCTTTAAGTCTGAAAATTAAACAATGCTCCTTATGGTCACTAGTGCTCAGCTTCGATGCAGAAGGTATTCAGAACATTGCGAAATTTAAGCATGTAATACAGCGCGAGAAGCTAAGGCGTGGTGTATTAAATGCAGACTAATTCAAAATATTTTTAAACGGTTTTGAACAAAAACCTGTCCTCCGTGAATTGAACGTCTTCGTGGGCACTTTGCAAAAGGGTATTACGCAATAATTGAACGGTATATCCTAAAAATATTCGAGAAAGACTCCTCCAAATTCAATGTATACGTAATGCTAACAAGCCAGACTGACAATAGCTCAAAAACACAGACCAAAATTCTGCACAGTAAGAATTTATTATTGCACAGCTTACAATAAACTTGAAATTTTATACTAAATCACCGAAGCTTTCTTACGATGCTATGTGCGAAAAAGTCTAATGGCCAGTGATAAAAGGCTATTGAGAAATCCACTGATGCGTATTTCAAAGAAGTACCATATACACTCAAAAACTGCGGTGTTGCGGAGCTCCTGGGTAAGGAACGATTTCATTTCCAATGAAACGGTAAAACTGTTGGCCAAGGGGTAGTCATAATCTAATTTCGCACAAAAGAGCTTCACAAATGCAAATACCTAAATAAGCAGAAATGAAGGCATATCTCAATGCCATATACTCGCAGTAATGGAATTAGCATCGAAACATGAAAGTAATGCGCCACTAGCTGGCCTAGACGAAGATCGCTTTCGAAGCTATACCGCTTGATATCTACTCTGCCTAGTAAAAAGAATGCAATGTTCTTAGAAATGAGCGTGCCTAACTGAGAAGCTCTTCCAGTATCAAGAAAGAACAAAGAATCCATTATTCTATACAATTCATGCATCAAACTTTAAAACAACATGCAACGCCCTGAAAAAGGTACTGTGTACGTGATTATGACTCTACTGCAGCATCTTTGATAGGGGGCTGGCATTACAGAAAAGTAAAGCGAGGAAAACTATCACTTAAAGCGACATTGGGAGATCATTAAAAAAGCAGTATATACGTGAAATTAAAAAAGAATCTCATACCATGAACATTAGCACTGCATGAAGATGGACGGTTGTCGAAATGAAGGCTATCCGTGCCACGACCGTGTTGAAGAGTGAATCCCACTTCAGAATGAATGAGACTGAAGACAGGTCAAGAAAAAGCAAAGAAAAAATCGTATGGCAGATGTTTTCAAAAGAGCTAGAGCAAAATAGCCTCGTTGCCGAGCAAAGGTTGTTGTCGCTAGGGACAACATAAACAAATTGGGTATTTTTCACCTGCCACCACTAAAATTCAATGAAATAGTGGTGACAGAAACATAAAGAAATCGATTTGTAAAAAGGTGGGGTTGGAAACCCATCAGTTCTCAACAACTTCTCTGCTTTTTGGTGTATACAGCTTTCCGAGTATTACAAAATAGATCAGACGTGAATTTGCTGGGGCACTGCCTGTTCAAAGGGACGCTGGAGCAAAAGCAGGGCACTGAAGATCTCAAGCGAACAATTTGAGCCGAAAAAAAGGCGCCTCTCGATTTACTTCAGGAGCAACTGTTGTTGTTATTCCTCAACATGATGCAACTATCACAACTATTTCTATCATAGAAAGCCGCTACTCAGATAGTACGTCATATAAAAATGATAATTAGCTAGAGTCCAAGAAAGAGAAGAACACAGAGTCGAAGCCAATTAGCAAACTACTATCGAACAAAAAAGGGATTGGTGTTTTATGAATTGGATTCCCAGGGCTTGGCCCGTAACACCATTATAGCATGCAGCGTGTGTGGTTCTATTGCGAGCAATCGATTGATCACAGTAATAGTACAACACCGTCTAATAACAAATGACGAAACTTGACGCCAAAAAAGCTATATTTTCAGAAGTTCTAAATTTACACCACATGGCTGCGTGGACAGGAAAAATACATGTACAACAGTCGTAGAGATTTGCATCAAAGTTCTTCTGAACTTGACTAGATAATGGCTTTGAAAGCTGGAGTATAGAACACTATATGTCTGGCTGCTGAAGCTTTAGAACCTCGTTGAAATGTAATGGCTCGTATGGGAATGACCTCACATCTAACCACCAGATACACCTATACCCCACTGTTTTCATAATCAACACAGAGATATCCAGAGAACTTTCCTACTTTGCATGGCTCTATGGTCCAGCTGTCATCCTGTAAACATTTATAGCTAAAAAACCCACAACTCAAAATCAATGGGGATAAATTTGGAAGCAACCTCCATAAAAAGCTTGATGTAATAACAACTGACTAGAATATTGCACTCCCCATGGAGTAGGCCACTAAAATACAGTGTGGCATTGAATTTTGACATAAGGCAATGTAATACAGAGACGAGTACCCTCTGCTAATGGGGTCAAATCTACAACTTCTGACTTGTTGATCCTACAGGATAGGCTTGAACGAAAAAACCTTTTTTACGATCCACTGCAAATATTGCTTTGCAAACTCGTTACAATATCATATGAAAAAAAACCAATCTGCGGGCAAAATCATTCAGGTCAACGGGCCACCAAAAATAAGGAGTGAACAACCAATGGCCCAAAACAGTAGCCATTTAGAAACACATTTCCCCTTCAAATTTACTCTGATTTGCATCGGGACGTATGCTTTTTCTTTCATCGTTCGGCTATCAGGTTTCAACTTCTGACGAGTGTCTGGTGTAAAGAGCACTTAAATTATGCTTGAAAACGCTTCCATTATTATGTACAAAAATGTTCAGTCATTGAAGTCAATTCAGTTGATGAAGAGCCCAGATAACAACAAAAACTTCCTCTGGTAGCAAAACACAAACATCATGACGGTCATAACATGGATAATTCTTAAACTTCACCCAGTTCTCCTATTCCTACAACTGCAGTATCACCAGACGCAGATATATAAAAAGAACGAAGCATATTCTTAGAAATAGAAACTGGGCCATATTCCCTGAAAGCGTGTACCGTCTTAACAAGCGTTCGTCAACGTATTACACTTTCTTCTACGCTCTTCTACAGGGTTTCTCTTGAGAGTAGCTCTATTTTAACTGATTGAATAACACTGTCAAAATATAGCATTATTGCCAATACAATTATTATGCTCTGGACACGCTAAATCACAATGTGTCAGCCCCACGTTTCCGTAAGCTTCTGTCAATGTTATCCTTGACTCAAGCAAAATCAAACATTCCATATTCGTTCTAAAAATTAAAGGAGTTAGCTTCCAGATGGCACCATATGTCTATGCCTAGTCGAAGTCTCGTCATCAAACACGCTAATATTATCATCAGTCACAGTTCCGTCCTCCAACTAGTGCTACAGTTATATCACCATAACTCCTTTCTTTGTCTTGTAGTCCCTTTAAACGATCTCCAACAGTCAAGTAAAACAACTCTGCTATGAAACTCTTTCGTCGATGGGCATTCAAACTGAGAGTACAAAACGGCTGACGATTGGATCTGCATTAACATTACAACAAAACAACTAGAAAATTCAATGACAAAAAATCAAGAACATTATCACGGTATATACAAACCGTAGCAACCATACCTTCCAAATAAACTTTGATGAACAGAATAAACGGCAGAATAACTCAAATCGATTAATCCTTTGGGTTTCGTCCTCTGAAAATACAGATATGATAAGTAAGGCCAATTTCCAAAATACTTCACCACTTCATGAAGGGGTACCAAGAAGGGGAAGACGGGGAAGAGGGGACAGACTGCTTTGGCTCCCAAACATAGGAGGGGTCCCCAAAAGTTATGAAGGGATTCGAGTTTACCTCATTCATGCATACATTAAATAGTGTGTGTGTACTATCAAATCTTTCCAAGCATTTTTTAATACTTTACTGCTGATTTTTCGGCTGAATGGCATAGCATTTATCTATATGCGATGCAAAAAATACCGTAAACAGCTGGAGAGAGGGGACAAGACCCAGTAAGGGAATCAAGTTTAAGAGGGGGAGAGAAGCACAAGATGTGAACAGCAATGCTTTAAAATAAAATTCCCGTATTAGTATGGCAATGGAACCATAAAGCCCCTTTTAAATGAGCCAACAATTCGGTCGACCCTTCACATATCAAAATTCTCAAATGCTGGATTGATATATGACGAGGTGTCCAAACGATCCAAGAATACATCAAACATTTGAAAAAATAGGATTGTTGACAGCTTCCACCCAATATTTTTCACTCCAAGCAAATTTCATCCAACATTAGAAATGTCAATATTGGGTGACCCAACATGGTACTCAAACGGGCCAACACTTCGACTGTTACCAACGTTCGGTAAATGCTGGGTGATATGTTGGATCGTTTAAACGGGCCATAAAAATAGAAGAAAAGAACCATTTTCACCGGGATGTTCACAGGGATACAACTGCAGATCCACATGACAAAATGACCAGGAAATTTCAGCATAGGGAGAAAGCTTGGATTTCAAAAATAACGACTCGTACCCAAAGAAAAGAATTATTTATACGACTCTGCAAATCAGCGCGTGAATCTTCTGACTCCACAGAAATTAACAATGGCAAGAAATTAGAGTGCTGGGTAGGAAACTTTATCTAATATTAGTAAAAGTACAATATACAGGTGTCCTTAACATCACAGAGAGATGGTTTGATTTAAAATAAAGAACTGCACGATCATACTAACAGTCTCACCTTAACGTGTTCAAAGTAACACAAATGTTGCTCGTTGCCGTTCAGGGCGAAGTAGAATCGCTTCCAGTTTTTCGCACCTGCAGTCGAAAAAATGGATATTGAGAGAAGAGTTTGAAAAAAATTTGCAATCAGAACCAGAACAGCAGATGCTGATTACGCCAAGAAAAGTGAAAACCTCATACTGGGACTTGCTCATTATACTAAAAAAAGTTCTTATAATCATTTTCTATATTTGAGTGGTTCTTTTCTAATCTACTGGTGTCATCATTCTCCTGGCCATGCTCGTGGCTTTCTCTCTAATGAAGTGTGATCACGCGTCTGTAAAAGACATACTTTTAATGCATTATACACGAAAATAGATGTGTGAGAAGGATGACAAACTGATGTGGTATGTTGAGCGCAATACTCTACCACAATGCACATAACATACTAATTCATAATAACCCACCACAGATTCAAGAAGAGCAATGCATAGTTCTATACAGATCTAACAACACCCATAATATTTTCAAATAGTTATAGTGCACTCTTGTTCCTTGAGAAGTAGCAGGAAGAAGTAACAGAGTTGTTGAGTGTACTTCGATGTTTCTTATCTCTTCAAACACTTTCAACTTCGAAATGGCGATTCTACTAGACTGTTGCTGCTGCTTTTATATTCATGTTTAACAAATAAAACAGCGTCTTCTACTTCATGCTATGCGCTTTATCTTATACTGACACTGGTGTTACCTTTGTCCTAAATTTACTTCTAATCTAAGCCACCTTGGAAATACCCGCAAGTTACCCTTACTATAAACAAAATTCCAGCCATAATTGTCCTATAAAGTAGGGGTGTACCGGATATCCGGTCTCTGAAAATGCTGATCCGGTACACCCCTACTATAAAGTTTTCTCTTCACAGCAAATCAGAAATGCTGCACTGGATCACAAGAAAGGTGCAAAACACAAAATCAATCCGAAGATTGAATAGGCTTTTGAATGCTAAAATGTCAAATAAAGTACATTAATTTATGTCTAAGGCAATCGCAAAGAATCTTGCTGCGTTGCAAAGTGTTTGTAACTAAGCTACTGAATTTTTACCCAATTTTGGTAAAAAAGTTCCCTATAGGTTTCCTCAGGAGAAGGACCAATCTGCTATTGCTCAGTCGGTCATTACAGATCTCTCAATTGCGTCACTAGCTGAAAGACACACAAAGTACTTGACATCAACGAAAAAGATCTTAAACCAAATATAGAATGGTTGTCCAATTGGCACTTGTGGGAAAGTAATTATCGCTGGAGATCAAAAGATTAAACATAAATAAATAGCAAGTAAGTTGAAGACCAGATATACGTGATGATCCGCCCTTTAGTTCAGAAAAGATTAAGGGATTTGTAAATTTCAAAGGATGATTAAAGGAGTGAATCTGCACAAAACTGAAATGTTGAATGGGTGAATGAATGAGCATAGGATTATCAGGTGAGGAATGGACATAAAAGTAGCCCATAAATAGTACAAAATTATAAATCTTGGCCGAGGGATTGACGTATTACACCCAAGAATAGTTGATATAATCTTGGGTGGGAAATTCGCAGGGTTGGCTAAGCGATGGAACAAATATTGGGCGAAATGTTTGTTCGATACTTGAAAAGTTCTTCTCATTGGTCGTAGTACGAATAAATTCGATCTCCACTTAAAAATAGTTCAGCATCGTCAAGAACAATAGAAACCCACGCTATCAAAAATCATCAAAAAATAAAAAGTTTGATGGGTATTTGAAATTCATGGAACATTCATTTCTAAAAGTAAAAAAACACATGTATCTTTCAAATGCTATATATTTTCTAGTGAACATTCGCAGTGAGGAAAGACAAAATCAAACATTTGACGAACCATACAAAGAGGCAGCAAAAGACAATCGAAAAAGGAGTAACTGAGGGGAACCAGACGAACGAGAACAACTTCAAGAAGAAATTAGAAATAGCTTCCGGATAAGACATGCAAAAAAGGTAGCAAGTTAAAATCAGATCTCCGTACAGGGTTGTCAGTTTGGATGTTTCAAATCAAAATTCGATAATTCTGGATTTTTGAGATCTTATTTGGCTCTGAAAGTATAGTTTCCAATAGAACCGAAGTTTGGCTTAATTTTGTATTTATTATACAAATTCCCCATTTTCAGAAATTTTGCTAAAAAAATAAGTTCAATGACCAAAAATTTTTAACTAAGAAATTAGAGAAAAGGTTTCGAAATACAAGTAACCTCGATTTCACTATTACAGATTGGTATAGATTCTATCGTTCTATAGCCTCGTTCCGAACTTTAACTTATCTGGAGTTTTTCCATTGATGGTACGGACTCGACAGATTATTTAACCTGGCAACCTGGACTTTTCTACTAACGACAAAATCCCCAAGGAACTTTCTAATTTTGAACATCTGTATCAACGCAAACAACTGAGCATTAGAAAGCCAAATTCGTCCAAATTGTGAGTAATCCTTGTAACAAACAAGTGGTTCATATACAGGTTTCAATTGAGACTTGCAGCGTCCATAGTGCCCTATCTTAACACTGAGGACTCACGCATGTCTGCAGTACTAGATGTGCAGACAAAGTTAAGGAACTATTAACAAGCTTCTAGTACTAAACAATGTGGTCAAAAGAGGTCCAGAAATAAGGGGCTTTAGTGTCTTGCGCTAGGTTCATTATCATAAAACATGCTTATCATGAATGAGCATGAAGTGAAAATGGGAAAAAGATATACCTTTCTTGTTCATATAACCACTTTTGATTCTGTCCTTGTGAAGAATTTCATTCCCTCTTGAGTTAAGTCGTAACAGTGGTGGTGAGTCTGTCGACAGTTCACCTAACGCACCGTTTGCCTTGATAGTAATGTATTTTGAGTCGATGCCTCTCTGCAAGAATAAATGTGTCCAGATAAGCAAAAAATCTATGTCTATGATGACCTCTAAAAACTGTGCGGCGAGATCTACCGCAAACAGTTGATACCACGAGCTCGAACCCAAATGTCTATAAACTTAGTTGGCAAACTGTCAACAAATTTGCCTAATAGAACACGTAACAAAACATCGGGCAAAGTTTAGGATTGCATTTCTCGAGCACAAAATAAATTCTATCTTAGGGTGGCTGTCACTTCTAATGTTGGGTATAGGGGTGGAAGAACTTTTGAGACAAATGATAAAGATTCCTTATCCCATTCACTAACTTTAATATAATAATACTTGAAACGCCAATTCAAAATACTGAAAAAATTTCATACCCCAATAATATTGCTTCTCACGTCATGCATCCAGGTGCTTCTTTGTAGACAAGAAGCAAGTGGGTGCATGACATGTGTAGGACATAGGCAGGTGTGTCGTGGAGGGGAGCTCGGGATGGCTCAGCCCGTCTAGTTAAAAAGAACAGAGTTTTTGGGAGGGGGGCCCAGCTCCCTTCCATTGAGCATACGTTGGCTTTGGCAATTCCTAGCTTGGTATTATGAACCAGCCCTTTGCTATGGCTTTGCATATCTTTACATCAACTACAAGCACAGCTTTTCCGCAACCTTGTGTATATTTGTACTTGCACAGTTTAGAATGAAATATTGGGTGCGACCATGGGTGTGCTGCATGGAATGCACCTGGCAGAGTCCCCTTTGCTAACTTTTTAGCACGGCACCATTGGACATAGGAAAGCAGGATTAGAAAGAGAAAAAGAGAAGATAAAACAAAGGCTGCCGAAGATAAGGCAGTCAGTTTTCGTAATAGTTCATGCTCTATCCTTTATATGATTTGTTGCAATAGTGATGAGTTGTCTCACAAGGTCGAAAAAGGAGATTTTGGCATTGTTGTGATGAAAGAAGATTTAACTGAGGAAAACTTTGCACGAAATATTCCAAAGCTCCATACTACAGGATTGAGAGAAGCCTCAGACATAATTGAATCATTGGTCTCGGATATTGATCATAAGTTTGAGAATACCAAAAATGCAACCTGGATGTGAAAGAAAGGAAACTGGATAAGATATGGAGTCAAAGAAACAAAGAGCACTTGCAAATTCTTACAAATAACTTTTTGCATCCACACAAGGGAAAAAGTATATGGTTTGCAATAAACATCTTTCACACCTCTCCAAAAATTTTTCCACACCCCTCCAAAACTTTCCACATCCGCACCAGCATCAAAAATGACAGCTCCCTTAAATTCAAAAGCTCTTCTTAACAAAAACTAGGCCGGGGAAAATTTTTTTAATATCGAGAGAACCCTACTATTATAGCAACTAATTCTATTCCAAGAATCACTTACTGCAAAAAAAGACAAAACCAACTGATTTATGGCAGACATCTTTCTATATCACCAGCCTACAATCCATTACAAAGTATCTACATTTCCGATCAACTGACGTCCCTGTTTCTAATAAGCAATTTCTACTTCATATTTCTTACTGCACTTAAACACAATACCTGCAAATCATGGACTTTCATATACAAAAAGTTGCAAGCAAATATCATACTGGGCAGAGGTCCAAAACAGTACGAATCGATTGAAAAATAGGCAATGCAAATAGTCCCTTATCTAGCATACAACACTTGCAACAGCTGATAATAAACGAAGACCGTGCATGTAGGAAATGTCTGGCACTGACTTCAGGCAATAACTTTTGTGCAAGCTGACGAATTATAATATTCAATTTCAATAACGTAACACTCAAATTTCACTCGTTGGCTCTCAATTCGGTCTACGAAGAGTACAAAAAGATGCATTCACAACCTATCAAAAGGTTCAACTAAGGTGCTTCAAACTCAAATAGCCAATAGTAAAATTTTCCTCTTAACATTATGGAGTAGGCCATCATTTGTATGATTGATGTGAAATATAATTCTACGAGGTGAGTTTACTCAAGTGTCTTCCCTCCATTCTCAGTTAGCATTACTGCATAGCTAAGGACATTTAATCCTTCACGGTATATAAAACAGTGTGCTGCAAAATTGCGTGTTCCTCTCTACGGATTGTCTAAGGAAATACGTTTAGAAGATTTATCTCAAACCTTCCTGAGATATCTGTCTTCTTCCTAATTTACTAAAAACTGTTGATCGGCGGATTGAGATGGCATGTAGACGATCTGATAATCTCAAATGATGGGAAGAAAGGATGATGAATAATTTTGAGTAAAGGCTGGAAGGAATGAATATATACCTACGTCAACAAATGACCAGGAATAAAAGAATAGGAGTAGGAAACAAGTGAAAATATTGAAGGACTATACACTTCTTTTATATCTAATGAACTTAGCTCACGGCCTAGTGCCAAAAGTTCCTTGTTTTCGGACCTCCAATGATCAAATTGTAGTACTAAAATTTCCATAACAGTTCCTTAATTTTCAGCGCACAATTAGTGCATAAAAATGGTAAAGAAACAAGGAAAACATTGAAATCCTGAGTTTTGCCTTTAATTTTGGCTGCAACATAAGATCAATGACTGAGATAATATTGCCGATGATATATTACCATTCAATGTCTTATGAAAAGAAACTTGCTACTTCAGCAAGAAACAATTTGAAAACTGAACACTGCAATAGGACAAACGTACTAGCATACAACAAAACGAATATAGTAATAAAAACCAACGATCTGTGTATATAAATATATAATTGCCTAAGAGACATGTTGCTACCTCTTTCACAACAATTATGATTTCACCTCTATCACAAGATAATATTATACAACATACAGCCGACTAAAACTGTTCACTATTAAGATGATACGGACTATGACTTAACAATGAATAGCTGCTGAAAGTTGTAGCATCAAAATAGATGCCGCGAAAGAGAAAAGACCAAAGCTCCAGCATACCTCCTCTGACAATGTTTAGAGACAGAAGTAAAATACCTCCACTGTCTTCATCTGTAGAGCGAGAGCTTGCAGTACTATCTGTCTGCACAATCGCACTTGTGAATGATGGAAACCGTCGACTCAGAGTAAGCCTCTTAAGTATTATGCAAATCAAACAATGACCGGCTTAAATCCACTATAGCTGTCCCTTCCGCGGTTAAAAAGCTCGTGTCATTATTATCATTATTAGACATTCTTTGCTGGAATTAAAAGACCGATCCAATTTTCTCAAAAAGTTAACTGTCCTTATTTTTAATCTAATCAAAAATTACAACATGAGAAAAGTGATGTTGTGAATGGGCAGCCACGGTGGAGCAGCAAAAGACAAAGGCTGTCCAAGGTGGCTTCACTAATCAAGTTTATAGAAACTGTGACTCACGTCTACAGAATCCTCATCTCAACGCTATCTAATAGAATAAATTGCTATCCAACAGTACTAGCAAATAATGGGCACTATTCTGTGAAAAACAGGATTGAGAGCTATATATAAAACATGCGATGTATTAGGCTGTCTATCCTTGTGTGAATGCAACTCTACAACAGCCGAATTCAGTCTGGAGACAGTCTTGGTTAGTACTGCTTTTCAGCAAACGATATGAAGCAGAGTCACTCTTTGAAGATATCATTTGCACGTCTTTCTCGCACAAAAATGTGGTTATTGTAATTAATGCAAACTTTACGAGATTTTTCAGACTCTTATTTCGTAAAAACAAACAAGGATACTGCACAAAAACTCACATCTGTCTCTGGCAATAGGGTCTATTCATTGAGATGAGAGATCATTAAGACATGAAGACATTCAACAATATTACAAAGTAGGAGACAAGAGTAGGCTTCTTAGTGAAGAAAAAAGGAAACACTAAATGCTATAGGCAAGGCAGATATAACGAAATGAAGGCAAGTACGAAACTCTTTAATTGAAAGGAAAAATGTCAGAAATGTTTGTGCCAGTTTCAAAGCTCCTCTTACTCTACAAAGGAAGCATCGTGAAGTTTACAGGGAGAAAATGACCAACAACAAATAAAGCACCATTTCATGTGTCACTTCAAGGCACAACGAAATACTTCAAAGAATAATAGGCCACTGGAAACACCAAGTCAAATCTGCAGTCTGCCTTGCAAAATAGATCCAAAATCCACCATTTTGATCACTGCTTATTAATAATACTATTTCATCTAATCCACATAAAGTAAGATCAGCCGGACAGAAGTAGTTGATGAACGATTTCAGATCAAGTGTCACAAGCTCGTGCTGTACTAGAAGACAAGCAGGTCTGTCGAAGGACTAGACAGGAGTCTTAACCTAAGCAGAATGATATTAACAGAAAGCACGAAAGCATTGCATATGCAAAACCCCTTCGTGATTGCATTACCTAAACCAAACATGGGCACTGCACATCCCGTGGGCCACATACGGCCTTTTGGTTTTCTCCGACCGACCAGCGGAAGGTGAACTGGAAATTAAAGACAATAAAAAATACTTCGAAGTTCCTTCACATGGAGTAAAGAGGCTTTTATTTTGAAGTTTCTTTTCATGTACAATATTAATATGCAACTAATATTATATAGAATCGTGTTCTGCCGTTTTGTCAAGCCCTCTACAAATGATCTGCTTCTCACGCGGCCCTTAGAAAAATAATCACCCACCATTAACTAAGCATATGCAAAGCAAACCAAATTACCTCCGACATAACAAATAGGATCGTTTTGCAATTACTCGCACTTGGCAAAATCAAGTACATCCCCGATAATCCTTTATATCAATGATTCACAAACTTTGCAAATTACTTTACATGGCCTTCCCTACAACATACTTTTTCGAATCTACGTCCCCTGTAGGGAAAAATATATTTGTTTTGATAAATGTATTTTCACCGAAAACAAATATCAACACTGATACAGGTTAGCAGAATAACGAGTAAAACAAGCAACGGCAACCTCTCGCATTCCCTTGAGGCCTTCTCCCACCCCCTAGAAACTCTTCGAGGTCTCCTAAAGGACTGCGGATCCCAGTTTGAGAGCCACTGGCTTACACGAAGAGATTCTGATGCATTGACTCTACCAAAGGCAATCAGGATGGCTTAAAAATATCTCATTGCTAAACTCCTTGTCTGATGCTTGTACTGTGTAAAGATCATAATTGGGAATATTCTGAGATAAACCTTGACCACAAGTAAATCTATACAGGATATTTCTGGGCTTCCACAAATTGGCAACCAAATATCACGACCATAATCTGTGGAAAAATTTATCTATTTCAAGCACCTAGTGTTCGCTTGCGGCCGAAATAATCGTTGAAGTGAAGTGGCATGATCTGCTTTGTGCGAATTAGCTGACAAGATGAATTAAAATTTAGCCCCTTAACAGTGACACGAACTGCTGCACTATTTAAACTTTCCAACGGTGACAGCTGCTCCTCGACAACGAAACTGCGTACGCACTACCAACAGCCATGGGAGATGTTATCTAGGAGAGTGGTGATCAAGCAGGTTGCTGTTGTTTTTTCAATGGCTCACGGAAGGGAGACGTCAATCATACGGTAAGATTACAGAGATTGTCATAATCATAATCATAATCATAAAGCTTATTTACAGTTGGTTTATTTATAGTTAGTAATAACTAATTAACACCAACTATTTACAATATAATATGCAACGAAATACATAAAAACCCTAAATTAAGTGCAAATGTAGCACGTGCAGTTGTTGCCATCCCAGCAACGTATTCCTTTTTTGAATTTTACGAGAGAAGTTGTCAATTTTAGATCATCACTAAGAGTATTCCACAATAGACTGCCTCTAAAGGATAGGGAATTTATTCCGTAGCGCTGAGAACTCACCGAGGGGAGTTTGCATAGTTCCTTAGTCCGTAGGTTGTAGGGGACATCTTTCTTGACAAAGAAATCCCACATGTACTCCGGATTGAGATGGTTCATTGATTTGTAGATTTCAATCATAAGATTTTGTAGATTCTTTTTATGTGTTGTCGTTGTATCACCCCTATCTAAAAGTTCCTCAAATGTGGATTCATAGTCTCTATATAAAGTTCTCAGTGCACGTTTGTGGGTCCTATTAATTTCATTATTTGCAACTTTGCTGCAAAATAGCCAGATCAGAGGGCAATAGGAAAAATTTGACATTATCACGGAGTTTAAAAGTAGCTTTGACTTTTGTTCTCCTAGATATGGTCTTAACCTTCCAAATGCATACACTTTTTGGTTGACCTTCTTACATAGTTCTTTCACATGCGTTTCAAACTTTAGTGAGTTGTCAATGTTTACACCCAGAAGTTTTACATGTTCGCTTGATGGAATCAATTGGCCCTTTATGTTAAGGCATAGTTTATTTGCCCCCTTTAGCCCCAAAAACATTATTTGGAATTTTGAAGGATTGGCACTCATGCCGTTGTTTGTAAACCATTGCATTAATCCCTGTAGGTCACCCTCTAATCTAATCATGACAGCCTCCACATATGTATCGCACGCGTAGATTGTCGTATCGTCAGCAAAGTTACATATCTCCGATTCCAGTTCCATATAAAACAGGTCGTTTATAAAAATGTTGAAAAGTAAGGGTCCAAGAACAGACCCCTGTGGTACACCAATTGAGATATGCTGTGGTGAGCTATATGTGGAACCTATTTTTACCCTTTGGGTTCGGTTTGTCAGGTAACTGTAAATCAATTTGAGGGCATTTTTCTTGAACCCATATGCCTCTAACTTTGCAATTAGTAGATCGTGAGGTATGCAATCGTATGCTTTTGACAAATCCATTAAGATTGTTCCTACTATACCCGACATATCTAGACACTTTTTCCAAGTCTCCACTACTCGAAACAGAGCATGTTGTGTGCTATAACCTTGTCGAAAGCCAGAAAGTAATGAAGATAATATACCTACAAAATACTTATTTATTTGCTCGCTCATGATCCGTTCAAAAATTTTGGACATGGCTGATAGGACACTAATAGGTCTGTAATTGACTTTTTGGCATGTGTCATCCTTTTTATAGATTGCACTGACGTCTGCTTCTTTTAGCTTGTCAGGGAAGCAACAGTTGTCTATAGTTGCATTTATACAGTCAGATAAGTATGGGCAAATCACCTCTTTCGACTCCTGAATAATTTTTGTTGGAATATTACCACTACTTGACTTTCTAGTGTCTAAGAGTTCTATTTTAGTCATAACGTTTAAAAAGTTGACATTACTAAATTCAAATCTTTGCTCAATCGGAACTTTACTTTTTATAGCAACAATACTTGGGTGGTTTTTATATTTTTCTGTAGCTATGTCTACCTTATCGTCCAGACTTACATTAATCCTGTCATCCTTAAATGAGGGATCTAGTCCAAGGGAGTCGGTGATGTTCACAAAATGCGAATTTAAGCATTCAGCAATCACTTTATCATCTGATATAATCTCGCCTTCTTCGATAAGGACGATTTTCTCCCCCATTGGGTTTCCGCTGGAAAACATTGGTTTGACTGTTTTCCAAAATTTTTTGTCATTATCAATAGCGTTAATGTCTACAGAATGGTAAAAGTCACGCTTTGCTTTCCTGTTCATACTGACAATTAGATTTCTCTGTTTTTTATATTTCTTACGATCTTCATCATTTCCAGATTTATTCGCCTTTGTTTTAAGTCTTGTTCTTGTCATTATCGCTTTTCTTAAGTCAGACTTTATGTGGGGCTTATTGTTCCCCCTAACCATCCGTTGTTTCAAGGGGGCATGTTTCTGTAATACACTCTCGGTGACTGAGTGTAATATTTGATAGTCAGTAGGAATGGCGTCACGCAGTTTGATATCCAAGTCTCTTTGGAACTCTCCCGCGCAGAAATTTTTATACTCACGGTATCTGATATTTTTTGGGGGCAGTTTTACAAAGGTTGATTTCAATATTGTGTATATCAGATGATGATGATCACTGAAGCCTGTTTCAAACGACTGGCTTTTCATGAAGGAATGCTTTTTATTTGTGAGTATTAGGTCAATGGATCGCCCTCTAGAAGTCTTGAAACATGTTGGTCCCTTCAAAAGGCTAGATAAGTGGTAGGCACTAATCAAAGGACTAAGTGCCTTATCACCTACCTCCATATTAAAGTCACCAATAAGTAAGACATTTTCACGCGAGGGAGTATATCCATCGATAATCCTGCACACGTTATCAACAAAATAACGTGGATCTTGTGTCAACGGTAATCTATCACAGCGATGCTGAGATGCTATTCTTAGAGCCCCTTTACATGAGGAAAATCAACCCGGGTTGAGTTCTGCACGAGTTGAAATGTAAGAATTCTTCCTCTGCTTACATGAGACTTTTCAACCCGGTGCAGCTTTTATATGTAGTTGCTGTTGTTGTACAGTACTCAACAATGATCAATGATGAGAGGACATCAGCAAAATAAAACTATAAAACTCGCCCAGGGCTGAAATAAATTTGAGTTTATATGGAAATCTCGCCCCGGGATGAACTGTCAACACGGGCGGAGAATGCGAGTTGAACACGGCCCGGGTTGAGATTTTCTAATGAAAACGCTTTCACTATTATGAATTTAAATCTCTCAGATTTTCTGGGCCTAAGATTTGGAACTCTATCCCGCTTTCCCCAGGTGAGATAAAACTGTCCAACAACATATACATAAAGCCGTTCATAACGCTCATAAACAAATATGGTTCTACGAAAACAAATATGCCTGCATGGCCTGCAGCCCGGACCAATAGTTCCCATAATGCAATTTGTACTACTGTTTGCTAGTACCTATTAATTACCAGTACTATTGCAACACAAGCATTAAATAAGGTTACAATTATGATTAGTATTACTGTTTTTTGTATTTGTCATATTAAAAGTTAAACCTTTTCTCAAGCAAACGGTATCTTTTAGGATATACGCATATGAATATAGTTAAACCCCGTAAAGTCGTACCCTGGATAAGTCGGACTTTCGCTTAGTCGGACTGATTTCTCATTCCCCATGGATTCACTCCAACTTATTGAAAGACTTAGTTAACTCAGACATTCGTTAACTCGGACCAATTTCCACTCTCCCTTGAGAGTCCAACATGACGGGATTCTACTGTATATACGCTGGAGAATGACGAAAAAGTCATAGATTCGGTGGTTTTGGTACTTACAATATCCAAGGGCTCTGCAAGGGATAAACCTTCTACCAAACACTCAGTTTTGTACCTTTCGATAATGGCGTCCATGCTAGAACGAATGGGAAAATCATCAGTCTCCTGTCAATAAGAGTGATCTTTTCTTATGCATGTGCCTTTCGTTCAGGTTTCGTCAGTTTTGTTTACGTGTTTAGTGTAATGGTCACGGGGTAGATAATTAACAATTTACTCCCCGTGACATCGTCTTTGTATTTCTGTGACATGTATACTCTTACATAAAACTAATAAAACAATAAGTGGTATACCAAATTCAGGAACAAATGCAATGTTGAACATTTTATAAAGTAAACTACTATGTAACAACACATGAAAAGCATGACATGAAAGTGAAAATTTCATTGGTACAGCGAAATCATACAACTGGTCCAATCACGAAATTTATGCTTGATAACTAGAAATGTCTCAATGGCTAGACAATAGAGCAATAATACCAATAATAATAATAATAATAACAATATTAGTACCACTAATCCAAAAACGATTCTCTACGTGACCATATCTGTCTCAAAGTCTGTATGATTCTTTGCTACTTGACTGATAACTAAGCCTAAACCTATGGTTTACTACAATGATTTTCTGATTTCCGTTGAACAAATCTATTCACTCGAGGCGAGCCACTAATCAGTACGAATGCACATCACCTAATAAAAACATGAAGGTGCAAGAGCAACAACAGAAAATACATGCTCAATGAACTTCCTAAATGACCACTCCTTAAAAGGGCCAAATCGGAAATTTGTAGGATAGCACCCAGACCTACAAAAACCGGTCTTACTAGTTGATACCAATTTTGAAATCAGCTAGTCTACTGAGATTGGCAACACACAAAAAACAATATTGATATTTGATTTGCAAGACAAATGACTGCTAAAACAGTTTAATTCCCAAATACATACGAGCCATGCATAAGAAAAACTCCCAGACAACCACACAGATTCATCAGCATCTGGCAACTGAACAAAGGCTGCCGGAGGAAACTTCCATGAATACATAGAAAAGTTTCTGTTTCAATGGTATAAAAATACTGCAACCGCTTTATACAGAGAAGGTCATAACCAGAAAGTTCAGTGTAAATTAAACTTGGTGTCGATGCGCTCTCCTCCTAGGTTTTGTTAGTGAAATCAAAAATTAAAATGACCCGTCCATCACACACTATTTCATAAGAAACACATTTACAAGAATCGAAGGAACTGTTCATGTTCGAATGAAGAAACAAACAACTTTGTTAATGATAAACTGCAGCAAAACTAAAAAATACGCCTTGGGACACTTCCATTGTGACAAAATACGTTCTTCCTCCAAAGAGAAAAGGTTAAAGCTGCCTTCTTGGTACATCACTTCGATGAATAACATACGAAATATTTCAACCGTTTAAGGGAGGTGAGAGCCTCATTTCGGCTAAACATATAAAAAACTCCAGCCTCAACTAGGACTTGAGTCTCCTTATGAAGCATCGTGTACCACAATTCTGTGACATTATTCAGTCTGACAAACGAAAAAAGAGCTTTCTTCAAATCAACTTGCTGAACTGGGTCTGAATATATGTCAATCAGATTACCCTCCAATATTCTGCTCCTGGAAGTGATAAAGATCCAATAAAATCACAGCAACTCACATACGAACACCACATCGACTAATAAGCCTGCAAGTTTAATTCCTCGATCAAGCGATTATACGGAACTTAGGTCATCGATCAAGCAATTGCTCTCGGGGGTCGCAGTTCTCCAAACAATTGTCTGCAAATAATGATGAGCAATGTTCCAAGGTTCAAAATTTGTGCTTGAACAATAACAAATATTGTAGCAAGCGGGTGACCTATTGCATCAGGTTTATTTGAGCACATGTCTTTCTGTTAGTACTGAACCGCCTTACAAGATACCTAAACGCAGAACGCCAAAAATTCAACGAATTTCAACTACAATAGGCAAAACCCCAAAGAAATTTTCAATTTGAGCATTTTCTATCACTACATACAATCCCGAGATAAACTTGCACAAATTGTGAGCGATCCCTTTAAAAAGTGGTTTATAAGCTGGTTTCCGTAGAAACTTGCAATGTCCTTTGGCTGAAATTAAAGTGCAAGTGACACTATTTTTAAGAGAGCTATTTTTTTGCTTCTAAAGGAAGAATGTAGTGTCTGGAACTGTGCTACATGGTTTTGGTGGTTCGAAAATATCATTATGCGGAGAAAACGCACGCTTTATTGTCGACCAACAGCAGCCATTGATATCCCTTCATCAGTGATGACTGACGTCACAGTGAGAACTCGTTGGCGAGGTCCAGTGGCAAGGTCTCATTTGGAAGCGGATCTTAGGAGTACGCACACCACCAAATGTTGATAAACTATATATCAGTCGATAGGTTTCACCCTCCCAAGTAAGAATCTGTAATAATATTTGCAGAATAATGCCGCATTTAGAAGGTACGACCTTTTTCATAGTAGGGCCTAGCACACGTTTCCGAAAATGTTAAATACATTGGAAGTGAAATTCCTACATAATGTATATACCATATGAAAGCAATCATCAGTATATCAAGAGTATGCAATAAAATCTGCCACTTTTAGGGTAGGGGTTGGGTGGAAGTTACACAGAATTAATCACTCACTCAGATCACCGCCACCGCCACGTTTCGAAGATCACTAGAGGCATCTTTCGGCAGTTGTGTTTACCCCCCTAAATCTAGCTGTGTCACTTAACGCTTTAGTCTCATAGTCAGAATGTAACTAGTGTCGAGTACAGCTAAATTTAGGGGGTAAACACAGATGTCGAAAGATGCCGGCAGTGATTTCTCAAAACGTTGGCAGCGAAGGTAAACATCTGTGAGTATGGAAAGAATTCATGTCAGATGAAAGGGCATATTCCACCACTCAGATAGAGCTGATGTTTACAAATTGCACAATACTTAGTTTTTCTGTTGGCAATAAGAAGGACTCCTACTACTGCCCCTTTATGGGTTATGTACAAGACAGCGTAAACATACCAGTGGTAGTGACATGGTGGAGGCAGTGATCTGAGTGAGTGATTAATTCTGTGTAACTTCCACCCAACCCCTACCCTAAAAGTGGCAGATTTTATTGCATACTCTTGATATACTGATGATTGCTTTCATATGGTATATACATTATGTAGGAATTTCACTTCCAATGTATTTAACATTTTCGGAAACGTGTGCTAGGCCCTACTATGAAAAAGGTCGTACCTTCTAAATGCGGCATTATTCTGCAAATATTATTACAGATTCTTACTTGGGAGGGTGAAACCTATCGACTGATATATAGTTTATCAACATTTGGTGGTGTGCGTACTCCTAAGATCCGCTTCCAAATGAGACCTTGCCACTGGACCTCGCCAACGAGTTCTCACTGTGACGTCAGTCATCACTGATGAAGGGATATCAATGGCTGCTGTTGGTCGACAATAAAGCGTGCGTTTTCTCCGCTTAATGATATTTTCGAACCACCAAAACCATGTAGCACAGTTCAAGACACTACATTCTTCCTTTAGAAGCAAAAAAATAGCTCTCTTAAAAATAGTGTCACTTGCACTTTAAGGAACTATTATGGAACTTTCAGTACGACAATGTTGTCAAAAGAGACTTTCAGATCTAGGCCTTGTACTACGTTCCTTATCAAAATGTTGTGCATGCCAGGAACAGACAACGTAAAGTGTATACAATACTATGGCCTGTTGAATGCCCTCTTATACATTTTGCATAATTCAGTAAGACGGCTTGGACGATGGTAATATAATACTGAGACGACGGAATGAAACACTGTACACGCTTTTTATAACAAAAGTTTGTTTTTACCCAGCACCGAAACACTCTTAGCTTTTTGATGATTTCAGTGCTGAAACTTTATTAAGACTTTCTTAGCCAGAATAGTAGGGTTTGCGTAACACTACACTACTACACAGACAGACAGGCACTACACAAACATAATACTTAAATATAAAGATTACGACAAGCAATAAATACAAATTACGTAAAAGCGATGAAAGTCTTGCGCGAACATTGGAGTGTTAAAGGTATGATTTATCAACCTTACTAGGGCTTAGAAATCCAGTACCAAACTTTCTTAATTTTTTGACCAACCAACTACTACTTTTCTTGTAAACCACTTTCTCATAAAAAATCGTGCATTGCATAAACGTACCAAAACTGAATAGTAAGTTCGTTCCCTCTTTTAACACGCATAAAGTATGTAACTGAGTTGTATTATACATGTATTTTTGATATAGTACCTAGTTCAAGACCTAGTTCTTAAAGTTACATGTTTTTGGACCACTTTTGATTACATTGTAGTACTGAAATTTTCTTAATAGTTCCATACTTTTAACTCCACATTTAGTGACAAAGTAGAGTAGCAAGAAAAACCTTGATATTGGGATTTTCCTCTAACTTGTTAACTTGCTAAAAAAGCAATTGCTACAGAAAAACTACAGAGAATTCATAACAATTGCCACTGCAATGGATGCAACTGGCTTGCTAGTACACGTTCACTGGTAGTGATCAAAAATATTAACGAACGTGAAAAGTTCCCTATAAATATTGTCTTCAGCAGTGCAAGCTCCTATCTTCGGTATTCATGAATAGATAGCTTGAGATGACTTCAAAATTAACGAGTTTTTAACCATTGAATACTACCCACCTTGGAAAATTTCGTCCTCCAAAAAAGTATAATTTTCCTTGTCTTTTGATGAGAAATCTGGCAACACCTTCTTCATCTCTGCAGAAAAATTCGAAAGAAAACTGCTTAGCAACTTAAGGCTATCATGAAACCAAGGCCGTCGTTCAAATAGCACTATGGATAGCTTGACAAATAATAATTTTATTTCAATCGTCCACATAACATACAAAAGCAGGAAAGTCTAATGGAAAGCTATCTATAAAATATATTAAGCAAAATAAAACGGTACATTGAAATTTAACTAGATTACCACTGGTAGGCTAGAAGACCATCCTGTCCCTTATCTCCTAACATTCACGAAAAGGACTTCGAGTTTTCAATGCGTCAGCTTTGTTCAAAAGCATGCAATGCAGTCACACATATTTCTTTTTAGCATTTGACATTCAATGCTTATTTAAAGGTCATTATATTCGCCAGTAAAATAGGATTATTGATCAATAGCAAATGCTTGAACCACTCCATAGGGAACCTATATGCACAATGTAAAAAAATGTAAGGGACAAATGGTATTAAAGACAAAACAACTAAGGAACTTTTCAATTTCGAGCATTTTTATTACTGTAAAAACCCTGAGCTAACAAGCTCGTGCAATTCATTGCAGTGAAATCGCATGAATTGAATATAATTCACGTAGCAAGTTGTTCATGGAGAGGTTCCTGATTTACACTGACTTTCTGCTTCTGCAATACTTCTAGGGCTCTTAGACTATGGCTCATGTGCAGTTAGACTTAAGGAGCTACCGAGGAACACTCAGTATTTCAATGTGTTCAAGACAGGATCAACAATAAGATGAAGTAAAACCTAGGCCTTGAGCTAGCTATTTCTAAAAAAAGTAAACGTGCACGTGAAACCTTCCTTATGGACAGACCCAAACGAGTAGAGTAGACCTAGCTTGAACTTACCCGTGAAATAACAGCTACTTGTACTGCCCCAAATCAAATGAAAAGCTTTACCTCCCAATGACTTCACGAGTCATTCGAATCATTACATTCCAGGGGGCTACATACAGTTACAATAATCCACACAAAAGGGCAGGAAACTTTTGACCAATGGAAGTGTAGGGTGTAAGACCATTTAAAACCAAAAAGGAAGAGGCTCTTATCAAAGGCTTCAAAACCAGAGGAAAACATCTTTAGCACTTGAGACAGATTGACTCCGAAAATAGGGCAATGCATTGAAAAGCAGAGGAGTAAAACTGTTTACTGCAAATTAAAACATAAGTATTCTTCCGGTATTCAGAAATTACTTATCATCGGAGTTCTAAAATTTGAACAACAAATAGGAAAGCAGCTTCCTGTGAATCTTTAAGAAACGAAGCAAATTAACGGTCTTTCTTGATTTTATCAATCTATTTTGTATACAATCTATGCTAACACCAACATGGAACTACACTAAAGCCACAAATTAGAACACGAAAGAAAGTATAAGACTGTTTATAAAACAGGTTGATTAAGAAGAAGCTCTCTTGCGAAATGAAGTAATTGAGAGAGGATAGTGCAACTAATAATGTTGCTGTATGCACATTTAAACTGTTTCTGCATACACGATTTTGTTACAAGAAAGTGGCTGATAACAAAGTAGTCCTCGTCTGTCCAAAAAGCTAAGAGAGTTCAGTACTGGTTTCTTGAGACCAAAGAAAGCCGATAAGTTGATACACATTTGAAATTCCGATTTTCATGCTAGACAATCCTCTCTTTTGCTTGATTTGCTTGGATTTCCTGTGATACTCTATGTATTTCAGTGTTATGTTTGTGCAGTACCTGCCCGTCCGCGCAACACTGCGGTGCAGCATAGAAAAGCTAAGACAGTTCAGCATTTGGCAAAAAAACTTTCTTATCAAAAAATGTGCACAGCAACTAGCGAACTGTAGTTAAATATGGAATAGCACAGCTGGCCTATTTTAGCTATGGCAAAGGCTGGCATTAGAAAAGGTCTACAAAAGATGCATTCGTCAACAGGAACCATGTAGCAAAACTGGTCTTTTTCACTTAAGGCGAAGGCTGGCATAGGAAAAGGTCAACAAGAACAACGTACCAAAGTGCCCTACCTCAGCGACAGAGAATAATCCCCAACTCCACGGTCACTTGGTCGTATTAAAAATGAACCAATCTTTCCGTCTGAAAACAAACATAAGATCATTAAGACTGTACATGAATGATATACCATAACATTTAATAGAGCTCCTATTACTGAGTTATAAGACCATAGAAGAGAATTAATGACTATAAAAGATGAATTAGTCCAAGGAATAAAAGCTAGCAAAATGCATTTTGCTATCAGGAACTACAAAGCGCTACTAAACTTCAGCTCTGCAAGGTCTGCATTTAGTAGAGCTCGTACCAAAACTCCTGGATATTATAATACAGAGTCAAAATATTGCCAAATCTAAAGGCTAGCTACCATTTTTTCGCTAGGAAATAGTCAAGAGATGAGAGTACTTCCAAATAACACAAATGACAATACTATGAAACTGACAGTAGTATGTGCTAAAAAACATTATATCTTCTCGTTGAAATAAAAGACTTACGTGATTCTAAAACATATTGCGCCTCCTGTTTGGTAACGTTATGGAACCAACTAGAAAATAAATAGTAAAACGAGTGCATTTTTGCTTCCACACATATTGCAGACTTCAACACAAACATCAAAATTAAAAAAGAAAGCAGAATAGACTGTAATTCTTTGACTATTTTGCACAAACTAATAAAACAGTTTGTGTGTTATGTATCAATTGTAGAAAATTTGAACTATCTTCAAACAGGTCATATTAACTAAGACACATATTTAACATATGAGCAAGTACTAAATTATACAACGTCTTGGGACAAAATGATTCAAAAATCTTCTGATAACTTACGGCCTTCCTTCATACTGATCGGCAGTAGGATCCTAAAACAAGTGAAACATTAAATCAAATTTTATGGCACCTTCAGTTAAATATTGAAGTAAACATACCACTGACAAATAGCAAAGGAGTTTACAACCGCCTCAAATTTAAGAACTATTCAAGGGCAGCAATGCTGATTTGTTGATGCACATGGTTTGATCTACTGGCTTAAAATAAAAAGGCTAATGCTGCTATAAACAGGTTTTACTGCCAACTTATTAGGCCAACATCATGGCAAAAAGGATAGCTATTTATGTATATGTACAATTTTCATGTATTTTTGTACATAGCATTGTAGCTTTATCAGTGTATGCATCAATCTGTAGCAAACATGTACATTAGACTTTAGGAAAGGCACATACAGAGCTCAAATCTAGCAACATATGTGTTCAAAAGGAATAACAAAAGAAATATATATATGCATAAGGTTCATTTATGAATATTGTGATGTAAGTGAAATAAAAAACATGAGCAAGCAACAAAAAATACTCACTTACCAAAACTTCAGTCAATGCTTTAGGAACCAGGCCACTGCTATCATCCTTAAGAGATTTTACCCATAACCAGTCACTGTCTATCATATTTTCTACTAAGAACACATCACCTTTTTGAAAGCTGAAACAAGCAAATCAATAACAGCTGTATATTTATTCTTTAAAATATTTTAAGATCTATGGGGTTCAGCAAGAGCACCTAGCTTGTAACATTTAGTGTGTGTGTGTGTGTGTGTGTGTGTGTGTGTGTGTGTGTGTGTGTGTGTGTGTGTGTGTGTGTGTGTGTGTGTGTGTGTGTGTGTGTGTGTGTGTGTGTGTGTGTGTGTGTGTGTGTGTGTGTGTGTGTGTGTGTGTGTGTGTGTGTGTGTGTATTTATATGTATGTATTTATATGCATGTATATATAAGATAATCAACCTGTTTACAACACAAGAGAATATGGATACTGCAACAGACAAACACCAAGCTTTTAGCCAATATTTCTAACTTAATGTCTCACTCTCAGACTCACAAAGATCATTTACTTGAAACATAATGGTATTGTTCATGCTCTGGCCAAATTTTCAAGGCAACCTGAGGCAAGAATACCCACATATCTTACAACCTGGAGCAAGCAAGTTTAAAGTCATATTGGTGCTCTGTATTTCACTTGAGATGGCCTCTATTATACACAGAGAAAAGTTCATCAAGTGTCTTAAAAATAATTGACCCCTGCAAGTATAGTCTCAGTAATTTCATTGCTCTTTGCAAAGTTTCAACATCTGCGACCTTAAGTTTGATGGCATTGTCTAAATAAAACCATGCTAGTTCTACATATACCTGAGTTCATCAGAGTCTTGTGAGCCATCATATGGAAGCTTTGCTCTGACCCGATAAGCAATGTGAACTGGCTCTGGAGGTGGAACAGGGTACTCCAGCTTCTCATTTTTCATTAGACTACCAACAGTTGCATAATAACCAATGAGAGCTTGCAGAGAAGAAAACTTTCTCCCACCAATATAGTAATCTCCACAAATGGCTGTAATTCGAAAGTGACTAAGTCCAGTTGCACCAAAAAAATCTAATGAATAGTTTCCTGGTTTTCTTTCACTTTCTCTGACCAAATATGATCCAAGCTTTCCAGCTTCATTAATTCTTGTCTCGGCTTCTTGCCTATCAAGTTTCCCATGGTACCAGCTAAGAACAAAGAAAATACTTTAAACAAAGTAAAAATTAAAGCTTGCTTTCATAATAGAGCTATTGCACCAAAGAATTAATTAGAAATTGCAATATCTACATCCACTGCAGTTAGTAAAATGAAGAGGGTAATTAGAACTGAACAGTTCATTTGAAAAGCAAGTTAATGTCTACTACCTCTGGTGCCCTTTCCATATACTAGTATTAGTGAAAAGCTAAAACCACATGATTTAAAACTTCAGGGAAAATTTCCTAGCACTTGAGCCTTGCTTCATATAAGCATGAGACCACAATCAATGAGGAAATAATACAAAAATTAATTGCAGCCAGTATAAGATATATAAATAAATCACTGCACTGTGGGAATTTCTGACCTATGTATGAATTATGGGCATATCTTATTTTTCCCACAGTCAAAGCTTTAGTTATGATAACCACTAAGTTCATCAATAACAATAATAATCATCATGATTTAAGGCAAAAGAGAATAGTAATATATTAACCATAGAAATATATATATATATACATTGTTCAACAGGAGTAAACAGTACAAGAATATATATGTCATGAATTCTTAAGCAGAAGCTCTCCAAGTAGGCAAGCAAACAGGGGGGGAACACCATATCCTATGGAGGATGGGCTCTCTATCTAGGGCCACAAAGTTCACAAGCCAAGCAAGATCTCTCAACTTTGAATAACAGAGTTGTCTGGTAGGAAGAAGATCCAACAGCAAGCATTTCAAAAAGGAAAATTAAGTTGTCATGGCAACAATGGGAAGTAATCAACCAACAATATCAGGTCTTAATTACTATTAAGCTCTTCTCAAAGCACCTATAAACATGAAAGAACACTTTAAAAAAGAGTAAACCAAGCAAGATAACTGCACAAATATCAGTTTTCAATTGCACTAATTGACATTTATTTGACATCTACTTGACAATATTACATACATTTTGCTACTACTTGCATGGGAATCAATTCATAAGACTGACAGGTGGAAACAGTTACACAGTCACAGTCTTAAGCCTTTTGTAATAAAAATTTATTGCTTGTCTAATGATGCATCTAATTGCCCAGGGCTATATTTCTTACTGGCTTCAATCTGCATGGCACTAATGATAAACATGAAGCATCCTATCTCCCTTTCTTCTTGACCCCTTCTTTACCTCCCTGCTAGGGTATTGTTTACAGACCCCTAGAGCCTTTCCCTTGTACCAAAAACTAGGAAAGAACACTATTGTAGCATACGTTCATCAGAAGTCTTCATTAACTAATATAAAGAAAATTTACATCCCTCTTGCACAGATTGTGAGAACAGAACATGCATAAACATGTCATTGCAACCAATTCAGGTGATTCCTATGCAATATGTATATCGCAAAATAGTGCAATTTTCGCTAAACTTTTAAAAATAACACTGAGTACGACTTTTACAAGAATTCATTCAGGGTAAATTGCACCTGAAAAGCTATCCATTAAAAATGGGAGACAGATATCATAAATCTATGCTCAACAGAACACTCTCTACATCAACTGATTCCAGCCAGAATTCTAGTAATAACTGTCAAGGGTACTTATGCGGAAATTACACCCAACTTAGGCCCGGGTCAAGTAGGAACAAATAATCTACATAGATACAACATATGCCTAGATCGAAAAACAAACTTACAGTTCTGGAGAAGGCGCTACAGTGCTAGGTGATTTTACGATATGATCATCATCTTCTTCGATATCGAGGTCATCTAGATGGTCAATATCATGGTCGAAGTATGCCTCCATTTCGAAATGGCTCTTTGGCCTAAATTCTACACTGTTCACTGACATGTCAGCTGTAATCAGAACTGAATCCCGCCGCAGAAATAATACTCTCGATTACATTGTTGTCTTTTGGTAGGGTTAAAGAAGTTCATAACCATTGATCCTGAACTAAAGACCATAGCCACCACAAACGACCCTACCCTCGGTGCTCATTTGCCTCTTCTTGCAAAGATCTCCTTCGCAGCATCCAGCATACTCAGCCACAGACTCGGTGTTCTAGAACGTTTTAAATCTTTTCAAATAAACATTATAAAGAACCTTCAACATGGATGATGAAATCTCAATGATGAAGAGCATTGAGACTCACAGTGAAATATATAAAGCTTTATTTAGTCTAAAGCAAGAATAACACTTCTCAACAGGAATTATACTGTATTTATCCACCAAAGGTTCGCATTGAAGCTGACCATAAGTCATTCTTCTTCCAAAGATCAAAACTATTCAACAAGCTGCCAGACGTATTGAAAAAGAAAGATCTCTGGTAATATTCAAAGAACGATCTACTGAACTTGAATGGGATGTTTAAGCATTTACGTTTACTTCGTAAGCCCGTAATTATACATACTTCATTTTCTAAGTATTTTAGTCTTTAGTTGTAACAGGACCTTCATTGATAGCAGCTTTTTAGCTGATCAAGTTATCCTGTATAAATATAAATTACCATTATTATTATAAGTAGTAGTAGTATTATTCTTTAGAGCAGCTAATTGTAGTATACAAGTGATAACCTAGCAACCTTTCGAAAATACACGCACACTGCCCTGTTTATATTTTCGCAGTCCCTTTCTCGATAAAATTTCCCGACACTTCAGCTAAACCCAGGTCACACCTAGTGATAAAACCACTTAACTCCTCAAAAGTGTATTCACACAATATATCAATAACAATCACTAATTAACGCTCATCTCATGTTATCCATTTCATTTTATTTTATAATTTCTATAAAGGGTTAGTTTCAAAAAATATAAGTGATTTACAAACTGAAACTATTGAGGGGCATGACCTTCATTTGCAAAAATAGTTTTAAGAGCCCCGATCAATAATCCTTATTTTCAGCGAAATGTGTGGTGGAAACATTTCCATAACAGTAGTTTCGTTATTTAGAGAAGTCAAAAGGTGGCCAGACCGTCATACCAGTTTGTTGAGGGGCACTATGACTGGACAAATCATAAGTTAAACGATAATCAAGGGAAAGCTGAACGTTGAAGAGTGGAAGAAAGTGGCTCAAAGATACTGACTGATCATCACCTTCTCTGTTCTCTTTCCAACTAAAATACTTTGAACTTTTCCAAGCATACATGTATTTTCTATAATAAAGTTTTTTCACCTAGTACTGAAACTTTCTTAGCTCTTCATGATTTCAGTACTGAGAGTTCCAGAAGATTTTCTCAGTAAGAATAATGGAGCTTACGCAACACTACAGTGTTACACAGGCAGATAGACAGGCACTACACAAACATAGCACTCTACACTCTAGTACAAAGACTACGACAAGAAATATATACAAATCAAGTTAAATACCGATGACTGTCTTACGTAGTTATTGAAATTGTAGAGGCATATAGCTTATGAACTTTCTTTGATCCCAGAAATCCAGAAGAGAGCTTCTTAGCTTTGTGAGCAGTCAAGTACTACTATTTTATAAACCGCTTATATCTTGACTCATTTTCCATTTTTATATATACTAGCTTTATTTTTCTTCTTCTTTGTAAATATATTATTATCATTGCATTGTATTATCCTAAGTACTGTGTTTGTAAGTAGCAGGCTTTAATTCGCTTATTTATTAGCTATACATTTATTTATCTGCGCCTACTGTAAATAATTGAATAATAATAATAATCAAGAACATTTAACAAGCTGTACTTCATAATTTCCTCATAACTCATACCAGAATTAGATATACGACTTGGCGAGTAAATTTCCAGCATAAGTCAATCTGCAGACTCATTTGAGATAATTTATGATACTCCAAATAGTGCTAAACAACACGTAATGGCAGCGCTTTACTTAGAAACAGCGATTTAAGATTTGGAGCTTCTGTACGAGGGCTTTCTTGTATGAAAGGTGTGGCAAACAGAAAGTTGACGGGACCACGCCCTTCATAGACTTTTAAAAGTAGCATTATTTTATGACGAACTGGTAGAATTAAGATGCATATTAGTAATAATGAGAAGATAAGCTGTAGTTTGATTCTATAAGAAACCCATTCTATCACAATTCTCATGTACTACATTAACTAGAGAAAAGAACAGTCCCCCTCCTCCCGAGTCCCATTCTTCTATAACTCTGCCTATATAATCAAATCACACGCATTTAAATTGCTAATACAATAGATTCAGCTAGAATTTTAGATGGCAGAAAGCAAAGGAGATTCATGGCCGCTAACGTCAGCAATTAGGAACCTAGATAGATATCTGATACATCCCAAGAAAATTTGACTAAAGAGCCAAACCCGTATAAGGTATCCATTCGCAGCCAAGTTCGTTATGTGCATCGAGACCAAAGCTATCCAGTAGGCCCTTCCTCTTTGTGCTCAGTCCATTGGAACAGACTGATTTGTGGCCATATAAATAGTGAGTAATGATATGATAAAATTTTTCAAGAAAATGCAAAACATCAAGTTGTTCTTTTACTGTGCCAAACCAGGAACAGGCCATGCTAATGGTGCAGTGATGAAAATACTCAAAGAAGCCCTACCGCCATTTATCAAAAGAATCCATCCTATTTGTAACTAGAGCTTTTACTTAATTAGGAAACTCAGACCGTAAACAAACACACTGATTGGAAGGAAACTTCGGTGAACGGAGCCATTCAACAACCCTAAATAAAACAAGAGTAAAAATGACCAAATCATTTTACCTCAAATCACCCAAAATGTAAAGAAAATAATGGCTGAGTGAAAATATGAAGCGTCAACTCTACAGGAACTAATGTTCAATTATTTCCAAACGGCTTCCAAACGGTTTCCTAAACATTTTCACAGACAGTTTGTCAAGCAGATTCCCAGACGGATGCTGAGGTAGGTTCTTAAACAGTTTCCATCATATACCAGAAATCATAAATTTCAAAGGAAGTGGAAATGCGAAAAAAGTCCGTAAAGAGAAACTAGAAAACGATAGACTGTCATTCATTGAAAAGTGAAGGTATACTCATCCTGGCTCTCTGCCGAAGACCCTGTCTTCTTGTATCTGGCAACTTGGTTCATTGAAGAACCCATTGACGCCAAAATGTTAATGCTAAGCCAAGCAAAGCCAAGGATTCATCCGAAAATATATCATTAAAAGGTTGATGTAGCTGACTTGTATGAAAAACAGGACCTCATTTACCAGTTGAATACATGGAAGAGTCAAGTGTAGCTCACAACAAAATTGCATCGTCTTTTCTTTGTAAAATGTAAGATAACAATACTTGCAACTCCCAGCTAATATGGAGTAGGCCAAAAACTCTTTCCACTAAGTAAATAATTGAACCATCATTTTCGATAAACTTAAAGCGCACTACCAAGAAGAATCCCAGATGAAAGCAAAGCCAAACAACGAAATTTTTTGCCACAAAGTGGTGTTGAAAATTGTTGGACAAAGCAATTTGATTTCGCCTCTACTTATATCGAGTTTAAGAATGCTATACGAGTGGTCTAAAAGCGTTTACTTCCAAGGCAGAAATTTGTTTGCTAGTATTGCATAAAGGAGTTTAAGCCTAGAATTTAACAATTAGTGGTTCTTAATACAGCTTCAGAACACGCAAATACACACATAAATAAGCAAATACAATGTCCATGCAATGGACATACAACACATTCGCAACACACACAATTTATACAGATTAAAACATCGAAAAGTGATTTATCCTCCGTCTCATAGCTACGAAGAAAATATTAAATACCAATGAGAAAATGAAGTAAAAACTGAATCACTCTTGCACAAACCATATATCAAAGCAAGATAAGCATCATTTCCAAAACTTCAAATTTTCCGCGAGATTTCGAACAAACACTAGCGCTGTCATATAAAATGGAGGCTGTCCGTTGCCTTCCACAAGAGAAGTTTGTTTTCCTGCATCTAATTTGATCTTCTCCATTATTATGTCCCGAGAGTCCTTCTCAGTTTTCGGAATGGTTGGTGGTATGTTGTGTGTCTTCATTATCTCTTCGTGAAAAAGAAGAAGCGAAGGAACGTAAGTGTATTGCGATGCATCTTGAGATTTTGTATCAAATTCACCATCTGAAAAAGAGTGGACTACAATCAACATTTAAACCAAGAAAAGGACAATGATTTCGGCACAATATGAGTATTTTTCTTGCTTACATGAAGCATCCGGCAATACCACCCCAACCCTTTGCTTACCACTTTTTTATAAGAATATAGCTTATACTAATATGAAGGCTCAAAATCCCTGAAATTTAAGAATAATTTAAGAATATTGCAAGGCACAAGCTTCATCAATGCTTAGAGCTTTGGCTATTTGAGTTTTCTCTAGAAAACAGCGCGAGAAGAGCGACCCAGCAACTCTTCAAGGAGTGTACTTATCACCAAGTCTATCATAAAAACATAGTGTACACGAATAATAATGTTCATAATCGCTGAGATTTAATAATAATTTAAGAATAATCTTAGGTTCATAAATCACACAATTTTAAGAATATTACGGCTAAAAAAATTAGGTATTCTTTGTAAAAAAAAGTGTGTACCCTTTCTCAGAGGTCTATTTACAGGTTATTGACAAGAGGATAGTGGCACTATGCTCATTATTTCTAAGATAACTGCATTACTTCATCAATATAAGGATGCAAGACAAAAGCTGAAAATATCCAAGAAGTTCGCTTTTTACAACCACATTTAACCCAACAAGCGATGCAGTCCAGATCTTTTAAGAAACCTCAGTAAAGGGAAATGGCTCACATCTAAGGCCCGGACCTTTCTGTACTTGCTGAGGCCGTAAGAGATTACTGCTTTCAAGAATGATTCTTCTTGTTAAATGAAAATTTGAACAATATGGCTATCCTCATCATCCTTGTGTGGAAATACTCCAACTTCTTACTTCAAATTAAATTTAACGTAACATTTACTTAGTCTCTATTTAGGTCCTTGAGATAAGAAAAATTATCACAATTCAAACAAAACAAATCAAGGAGGTCATTTCTTCAAAGCAATCTTTTCACCAAGATGATCTTTCACAAATAGTATGTTTTGATAGGTGAGTATAAAAAAGAACAAAATTCAATTCCTGCTGCTAGAAAACTGAAAAACAACCACAGTCCCAACGGCTTTTTTGAGTAATCTAAATAGTGAACTAATCAAGACCCAAGCTAAGAAAGTATATACTCCTCTATAAAGCACTCTCAACTCCAGAACTCAAGTAAAGAATATCTTTGGACTTGAGCTATATAGTGAAGGAATATCAACTGATATCATCCAAATCTGGCACTTAACATTTTTGAAAAGTCATTTATCATATTTTTCATCATCATATATACAATACCACAAGCTAGTTAAAGGTGGCAATATAAATGTTGATAAGGATGTGAATGGCAAATCAATGTGGGGACAGGTGGATGCAAATAGCCTTCTCCACAAATGTGGACATAAAACATTCATTAAAATGCTAAAACAGTCTTGACAGACATTAAAATTGGTTACATTGTAGTTCTTGGCACATTTCTGAGCTGCAATATCAGGTACTTGATAAAAACAAACCTGGCACTGCATCCTTTGACTTAAAATCAGATCTTTCAAATGGAGGTTTTGGAATTATTTTGCCACTATCAGCAGATACCCTTACTCGCTTTCCAGCTTCAGTGTACCTCCAAGCAATATCAGTGGCCTTCCTGAAAAAGCAACACAAAAAAAATAAATTACAATTAATTCATACATGAAAGTTCTGATTTTCTTTGGGGACTTTAAGATGTGCAGATTTGAACCTGCCCTCCTATAAAATATATCTATCACTCAGGCTATACTAACCTCAAAAGGACACTCAGTATGACATAATCTATGAATTTATGCTAGTGCATGGATGCAACTATGGGGGTAGGGGGTCCTGGGGATCTAGAGCTCTGCCTTTTGGAATAAAATTGCTCTTTTTCTCATAAAATTGTCAAACTGGCTATTATATTATTGTACCATTAAAAGTGCAGATCTTCTAATGATCATCATTAAATTTAAAAAGTAACAAAGTACTGAATCAGCTTCTTAATTTAAAAATATTGCTCCAAACTTAATAGCTGTAAAAAATTCTAGTGTGCCCTGTATGTGGATTAGGTCCTTAAAATGTCTTAGTTGTGCCCCTGTACTGTATTGCTGGCACAATCTGTTGAAAAGAAAAAACAATGCTCTTGCCATTAGTTTGGCCAAAAATCATCTAACCACATAACATAGTATCAGAAGATAGACTGAGAACAAAAATATTCACAGATCAGGAGCATCACAGAACAAAAATGAAAATTCAATGGCATACAAGGCAAAGCAATAGAAATGAGTAAAAGGTTAACTTACCCTGTAGATGGATCAACCAACTTAACATCAGCAGCATGCAAAGGAACTTCAATTGGGAAATAGCCACCTTTGAAGTCTTTGAAGGCCCTCATATACTTGTGAGCCTAGATTAAATAGCAAACATGAAAAAACCAAAAATAGCACATACAAAATATCCTAGATGATAAAAATAAATTACAAAAAGATAGATAAGATGAAATAAAATAACCAACAAGTTGACAAAGCACGTTTGTGCAATGAAAAGTACTGGGGCCAAATATGAACCATAGTGTTGATAAACTACTAATTTCAAAATAAGAATATCTGTTGTAAACAAAATGAGAGTTAAGAAGCTCTCCAAGAAGACAAGGAGGTTGGTTGTTTACTACTAAGCTTCAAACAGATATAGGCTCATGTGGGGTACAGCCACTCACATAGGAATACTCAAGCACACAAAAACACACACAGAGGCACAGAAGATAGAGAAACAAACAAAGACAGATGCAGGGAAACAAATTGAGACAGATAGAGATAGAGAAAGGCATACATCAAAAAAGCATGCAGCCCAACTTGTATTTGCCTATTTCTGAAGCAATCTAAAAAAGCAATGGTACATTCTGGCACAACATCAACTAATAAAGGTAGTCTCTAAAGCCTTACTAAGTTCAAATTCTCTACAAAAACCCAATTCTTGCTGCGAGCAACCTCCCTGATCTTTCCTTGCTTTCCTTTGTCTTTTCCAACCATAACTTCAACCTACAAGATGATCAAATAGGTGTGTGAGTGAGATCCACATACCACAAAACAGTCTTAAAATATCACCTATGAATGACCATTTAAAAGCAAAAAAAGTTTGATAACATATCTGACTATGTTCATGTTTCTTTTTATAAGAAAACTAGTTCAATGCCTAGTAGTAAACGTTTCTTAATTCCGGCCACATTTTAGCTCTGGAAGTCTATTACATGCTTCTTAATTTACTGAAAAAAATATTGTGAAAAAGAAAACAAATCGTAAAAAACACTGTCTTTGTAGGGCCCATAAAGCTTATTGGTTTTTAAGCACATTGAACATGCTGTAACAGACAATTCTAAATCTGTGGTGGAGAAATGTCTTGTTGAAATTTTGAAAGATGGCAAAGAAATGTCTAAAGTGTCTTATAGATTTCCTTGTAGTTCGAAAAGTTTCCTAAATGTTTGGATGTCTAGTACTAGGTTTCTTATAAACCGGTTTCTCATAAAAATCACGTGCAATAGGCACGCATAAAGATACCTATCACCTATGACGCGACAGACAACTTTACCTGTGAATCTGAAAGAGGACTTCAATGATACATACTCTGGAATCAGAAACTATGCATGCAAAAGGACTGCACCAAATTTTCAAAATAACAATATAAATACTAATAATTGTAACTTAAGCATATTCATTCTAATTGAGTTGTGTGCCCGTGTGCGGGTCGAACCAAACACCTGGATATAAAATTTTCTCAGATAGCTAATTTACATTGGTTGATCTAACGGGTTTGTCTTTGTGTAGAGTCCAAGCAAATGCCTGATTTGCAAGCTTCCAATACTCTAATACAGTGAGCAAAAAAGATCGCCTACTTCCTACCGTATCTCCTCTAACCACATGCCAGTCTTCTTTACTCCATGGAATGATCTTTCTTCGCTTTTTCGCATGCATCCTAGGGACTGGAAACCTCCGTGGTAACGGCCTGCGACCGAATGGATTCCAAGGGATTATCGGCTTATTCATTTTATACGCTTAGTAACATTTACAAAGCAAGCTCCTTTCTGTATGTAGATCCTGGTATTCCCTTCCCACAGTTTCCACAAATTCGCAAACCCCTTTTGAAGTTACCTCGTTTTCAGATTGACTCTCGCCACATAGAGGTGAACAGCTGATGTCGAAAACAGCGATATTCGAAAAAGACCTCTGCCTCACATGGTCAAACTATACTGTTAATCAGTCCTAATAGGGCATGGATTCTTCCAATGAATCCGATACCAGTTAATAAAGTCATTCATATCATATGCTAGTAAATCCAATCTAGTGGTGGAGAAGAACAGAATTACAGGTGTGAGGTGCTAACGCTATTACGGAATTTCAACCTGACCGCATCGGAAACGCGTAGTTTTCATTAAAGTCACCCCCATGTTCCACGAAATACAATGATTTCACAGTTACTGACTCTGTTGTCCTTCGTAAAGAAGAATGAAGCATAATAAATGCTTGATTTTCAATGATGAATGCCACTACGAGATGTGAAGCTCCAAATGATAGTGAATGCCTGATCCAAATTCTGCATCGTTAAGCCTCTTATTTATAAAAAGCATAATATACCAAAATTAATGCCTATAACACTATTCAACTTAAGGTATCACAATATTAATAATTAAGTCAAGAATACAAATTAAGCCCTACAACAAATTTTTCAAATGTTACAATTGTGTACTTCAATGAAAGGCAACGGATGAGACGAAAACAGACCAGTTAGTACACAAAAAACAAAAAGGAAAAGCAGAGTCAATCCATTTCTCTTCGTCACATTTCATTACCCCATACTATTATTGAAAGCTAATCTAAATTTGAGCAAAGTTCTGAAATTTTATGCACTTCTTGGCTAACAAATTTGTAAGCAAAAAACCAGAGACGAACGTAGATAATTTGCTTGGAGGGGGGAGGTAACAATTAAGATAGTTGAGAGTAACAATTAGTTATATCCAACCAAAGCACACCAAATGTACTTCAATGAGCAACTTCATAAAATCTCAGAAACTGGGCCGAATTACATGCAAGAGCTCTGCTCAGGGATGCTCTGTACCCCGTACCAGTTGCTTTTATTAAATTCTTTGATTTAGACTTGATAAGACTTATAAAACGGGCCAATTGAGGACAGTCATGTGCATATGCGTCAACGAAAGGAATTATATAATTTTGCGCTGCTAAATAAGAATCAAAAGGCACCATTGGCATTTCTTCTGCCCTTCCTAAATAATAATAACTTTGTCAATTGGGTACCTCACATCAGGACGTAAAGAAACGACCGCAGAATGTCAGGCTTGGCCGATGAGGCTACCAACTTACAAGTTGCACTCTTAAGTTGCATAAGCTGGCAGGTATGGAAGGTTTTCCACAAATAATCTAAAAACGTTTACGCAGTTCTACTATTCCATTCACAATGAACCCACTTGGATTTCAGAAGTGTAAGGAAAAACACAATGGCGAGAGCTACATCTGACATATAACGAAAGTGCATATTCCATCACGTAAAGCTGCATGGTTTACATTAAGGCCAAATCTCTACTAAAATTCTGTTAGGAACAACTGACTTTAAGTATCTGACAGTGCTCTAAACTAAGGCAGACACTATATGAAACAACAAGGACTATATAATTTCAAACGCTAAGTTACATTCTAAATGAGAGCTAAAAATTAACCTTCGGACTAGTTGAAATGAACGCTGCGCATAGATGTAGTATGTCTATAAAATATATGATCTGCAAGGCGTTTTCTCCTCATATATATAATTACCATTAATCACACGCGGCTCTCTCCATCGCAGTGGTGCTCGCATACAGCACGTGCATAGACCTATGATCCAGGCTCAACGGTAAAATAAATTGACTCCCTTATTACCGGATAGATGAGTTTCACTTGCTCTGCACCGCGAATGTTTAAGGTGTTCATGGAATAATTATGTACCATTTCCGGGATACTATCATACGGTTTGCTGTTCTGTCCCAAAATGAACCGTCCTCCGCGACACGATATTTTCAAGTGCATTGGTTCGTTGTTATTTCTAAATCAGGTAAAAAAGAGAGCATGACAACAAAGTAAAACTAAGTACCAAATGCCCATAATACTATCCCCAACAAACACTTATAATCAAACAAATAGCCAATTCACTATGGGTTGTCAAGTTTAAGCAATTTCTCCTATATTCCAGCTATAGCTTGCTTAGGAACTAACTACTTGTCCTTCAGTTTCAGCTAAAAGTACTGTATATTAGCACAGCGGCTCCTAAGAAATATCGCCGCATTGTAATCAGTTGCTATAAAATAGAGCCATTGTCACACGAAAAATGATCATGAATAGTTGAAATGCCAGCAAACAAGCAGGGTAGTTGTTTTACGCAAAAATAGAAAGAGAGGGGCTGAATGCATCTGCAGCCAACATAAAATTCTAAAGGATGTGAAATTTGTTTATGACATGTAAAACTAGATAAATTCCACTAGCATGACAATGCCCTACCAAATCGTTATCACCGTTTATATACATACATACACCAAATCGACCAAATCGACCAAATCGTTATCACAGTCATCAATCATAACTAGCTTCTACGGAAAACATTCACAATTTGGATCAAGAGGGCACTACGAGCTCAAAATGATGCAATTCTAGAATCACACAAGCATCGCAATTTGATACCTGAGCGAAAGTGAATAATCTGTTCTTGAGCTTTCGCTATCTCGCAACAAGAAGCTGCAATCAGGCTGGTCTTTCAACAGAGCTTCAGCTTCGAATCTTGAAATCTTTCCATGGTACCAACTGAAAAGGAGGAATCAGTTCAGTATATTTGTGTGCATGAATAGGTGTGCATGAGTGCATGTGCACCTGTGCCACAATATATAATGAACAACCAATCCAATACATTTCGTTTCTACAACATGATATTTAATACAGATCTTAACGAAAAAGGATATCCTTAGAATTCAACCATACACAGTTCTTAAAAATCATGAAGATTGAAATTACGTGTTCCAAGCGAACCTATTACCATCACAAAGAGCTACAAAAACAAAATAGGAACACTTTACTTAGCTCTGTTTTGAAATGGGCTTACTTCTTAAAGAGTTGGTTCGTCAGATACATCGATACAAACATATAAACTATTCGGGAGCAGACTACTTTTTGCAATGTGTACAATTGTATGCGCATGTCCATGAATCTGTACACACACAGGTCGAATTATGTGTGTAATGAATTGCTTGCATGAAATGGTCCCACTCTGTCACTATTCTGGAATAACTTTCTAATTCACTGATCAAAATAATTTGCTTAATTTGAACTGTACCCACTGCCTAGATTTTACTTTTAACAGAAAAAACTGTTGACAGTCATCACACAAAAAGATCTTCAACAAAAGTCAGCTTTGACTTTTCACTACTTCTACAGCCAAGATGTTACTATAGACAACCAGAACATCTTCCTGTCTCTTGAATGTGTCAGGTACAAAGGCACAGCCATATGAATGTATGGGGTAAATACTCCCACTTATATGAAGATATTGTAAAACTGTATTAAAATACCATTTGGTCCAGTATCACTAAGAGATCATTTAAACTTTCTCATAACCATATCAATGGTTTCATCTATCGTTTTCTATCTAAATGGAAGCATCTCTATATTGAAAAATGGCACTTCCCTAAGATTTAAAGGGCATAGTCTCTGAAAATTTTCTATGCTTTCACTCCAAGACCCATAACCTTCTCCACTACCCTATCACTTTACAACAACTGGGTGATGTCACTGAACATTATCTACACCAATAGTAATGTTTACAAACTACAGGTAGTTGAGGAGATGTAGTTTTAACATTACAAAAAGTCCTGATCCTGCCAGATCTTCACATGTGGTTGCCAAAATACAAAAACTCAAGTGTACAAGATACGGCCTAGGCAATGTACTACAAAACTGAGTTGTGCTATGGAAAAATTTACAACCATTGTAAAATAAGGAAGCTACACAAAATTCCTGTTACATTGTTTTATATATCTCTTTAGAGAAAACACCCCAGCAAAAGTCAACTCAAAAATAGGACAAGGAAAAATGTGGTGTGGCTTACCAGGCAAGAAACAATCTTTAAGCACCATTTGGATATTCATATAGATATAAATATAACATACCTTTGGCCCTCTAGAGGTACTGATGGGTTGGTCTTGGATACTAGAGAGGAATCTACAGGAGGCTGCTCCAATGATGACTGTGTTTTCATTGGCCCATGGCAAACAGATTTGCTTTGGTTTGATGAGCTGTCAACTCGTGCTCTACTCTTGGCAGCTTGTGCTGAACTTGGAGGAGGCAGGTTTGAAATAGCTTTGGTTAATGAAGCATTATTCCACTCCCATGGGGCATCATAGTCATCTTTTATTGGGCTTGGTGATGGTTGATTAAGAGGAGGTCTATGGGCAGGTTTCTGTGGGGGCTTTTGGGCTGGCTGGAATATCTTTGCCCTTTGTTCCCAGGGTTCATCATAGTCATTGTCTGCTTGTGGCCTATAATCAATGAAAAATTGAAAATGTATCAATAACAGTAAGATTCAACTAAACAATCAAAACACTTCATATAAATAAATCTGTCAATTTTGTCATCACTTCTTTCCCGTTGTATTCCTGGCTTCATAACAAACCAGAGGTGTAAAAAAGGATAACAACTGTATAACACATCCTAATAAACAAAACTTCCATTTGAGGGCCCATGATGAATTAAATAATTCTAAATATTTTTCCCATATTCTATTTCCATGTGCAAACTTAGAGGGTGAATATATATATATATATATATATATATATATATATATATATATATATATATATATATATATATATATATATATATATATATATATATATATATATATATATATATATATATATATATTTATATTTATATATATATAGACTTAGATGATGAATTTCCAATTTCCATTGGTAGCTCATTTCATAGTTTTACCCCCAGGTATCAAATTGATTCCAAACCTCCTAAAATGTACTTTTGTCAAACAAGTAAAGACCCCCTTAGTAAGATTGTTTTGTTGTATAATTATCTATTGAAGAACTGAGAGCAAAGTAAATGTGGAAGCATGATGGAGTGGGCATTTTCTGTCAATTAAAAAACAAAGGTCAACAGTCTAAGTTTAAAATTTTCAGATAGTCTAGGCAAATGCATTGAGATACTTTTATCCAATTTGACATTTTCATAAATACATCTCATATCCTCAAATGTGAAGTCTAACTAAATAGAAAATAAACAGTAGTTAGGTAACTTGCCCTTCTCTTAAACTTGGTACTTGCCTGATAGGTTCAGTTTTCAGTTTGGACCGGGCTTCATCAATTTCATCCTCATATGGTACATCATACAAATCATCCATTTCTGCCAGTGGAGGATGGTCCTTCCCATTGGCTGCTAGTGCTGGGGTTGGTTTGCCTAACACAGAAACAAAAAACAATGACAGCATAGGCCAATTTTGGCACTGACTACTAAAAACTGAACTACAATTTCAATACAAAGTCATAACACATCATCAGTATCAGGTATCAATATTCTATCAAGTAACATCCACTTCTGTATTCATAGATAATTGAAAAAGGTACCCTAATAGATAAATATATATATTTTAGCATGTGACTAAACAAAAACTTCCCATTTTTCCGCACTTGAAAAATAAAACTGAATGGCATTGATGAAGAGAACAACCACAGAAATATCTAGGGTATGGTCTCTCTCATGACTTATGTTGTGCCTTTCTGAGATCTATATCATGCTGCTAACTTACTAACAGAGATTTGATGGGAAAATTATGACTCTTGAAAATACTCACTATAACATTAAGTCATCAACTTCTTAATCTATTCAGTATTCATATATTCAGCTCATTTTCCTATATTATTCCTTTGGATAATGTCCTAACATGGCACAAAGGTGTCCTTAGCAGTAATCAAGCTACTAAAGTTGTGGCTAAACAATATGAGCTTTACAGTAGCAGAAATGATAGTTCTTAGAAAGAATACTCTGTTCATAACAGCTGTTTATCTCTGAACATCCCATTGATGAGAATAAATATGGCTTGATTGGTCTTATAGGACATAACTTTAATCACTATAATCAGAGTTTCTTGTATTGAAATTTGCATTTGTGTCATAAGAATGTATATAAATAACAGGATGACACTTCACCAAAACAATTGATTCAGGCAACAAATCTATCCTAACCATACAGTTAGTACTCAAACCATACAAAGATCACAAAATACCCCTGCAAAGACACACTACTGGATACAGTGAAGATAGGCTCTTGCTAATCTGTATCAATTGGCATTGGGCATCAACTCTTGACTATATCAGTTTGTCCTATTCATAGATTTGGTAAGTTGCATATAGAAGATCAAGATTCTGGCAAAACATACCAGCATCATATGGAATGTTATAATCATCATCTTCTTCATAACTGCTCTTTGGTAAACTCTCTTGAGCTTTTGTATCCCATGGGTCTTTGTAATCATCCTTATGTCTTGGTTTCATATCACGAGGCTGGGATTTTGAGTCCCATGGCTCAATGTAATTTTCTCTCCCAGTGGGAGGTTTTTGATGCTTCTGATATGGGACTGGCTTTTTGGGTCCCTTTGAATCATAAGGGTCAATGTAGTTATCAACAGGTCTTTGGGTGGGTGTAGGTTTAGGGTTCACAAAACCAGCAGACTTTCTGGTATCCCAAGGATCACTATAGTCATCAACTGAATTTGGTGCAGTCCTATGCTATATAGGAGAATAGTACAATATTGTAAAATACTTAGGATAATGTAAAAACATCCTACACAGGACCATACATATATATATACACATATATATATATACATATATATATATATATATATATATATAAATATATATATATATATATATATATATATATATATATATATATATATATATATATATATATATATATATATATATATATATATATATTTATATATATATATATATATATATATATACTCAAATTGCTCCAATCATAAAGAAATTTTTAAAGACATAAATAGACCCTCAAGAAAAAATTCCAACTCTTAAATATATATATATATATATATATATATATATATATATATATATATATATATATATATATATATATATATATATATATATATATAAACTCAAAAATGAGAACTAATTATATTTTTTCATGACTTGCTTCATCCATTCAAAGCAGACTCTTCAGGCTGAATATCTATCTCCTACTATATTTCAATCATACATATATAAACACATTTAGATATATATATATATATATACATATATACATATATCATATATATATATATATATATATATATATATATATATATATATATATATATATATATATATATATATATATATATATATATATATATATATATATATATATATATATATATATATATATATTTATATACAAATATATAAATATATAGATACAAACATACATACATAAATATTTATATGTACTTGTATACACTTATACATCTAAATTCCTTTATATATGCATGACATGTATTCTATGCATTCTCTACACGATTCAGACTATCACGTCAACCGCTCAGTTGCCAAGCCGACATAGGCAACATGAAAGCGGAAACATGCTAACGGTGTCATACGCCTCTGATGATGCAACTATAGCCTAAAGAATAAATATTCATATCAGTAAACCCTCTTAATATTTATACAATACTAAATATTGTAGCAGGCTACCAGAATCAAAGGAAATCAAACCAGCTATATGGCCTACCTTGTCTTGAGTGTTTATCTTTGGCTTTCGTTTCGAGCTATCTAGGCTCTTTGCGTAATCCCTCATCTCATTCGCATTCAAGTGAATATTTGTATTACAGTCTAATGAGGAATAAGGCCTTGAAGTCTTCGGTGAATGTTTCGATCCTGGACAAAATGGCGGTGGGTAGTCCGGTATTGGTGGTTTAGGTGCGCCTGGTGGTTCTGTTGCAAACAACCCCTCTGGGTCCATATATCCCTCTTCATCAGACTCTCCTGAGCCAATAGATCCAGTACTACCATACTTAGGCTTCGGTTTCTTCTTCCCACCGATCAAGTTCCTGAATTTACTACCAAAGTTCCCCTTTCCTGCTCCGCTCGCCATATTTACTCAGATATTGCTAATGTTGATCGGCGAAAAGGCAAGGTTTTAGTCACGTGATGCGAGTAAGATAAGGAAGTGGATCTTGGAAATGGTGATAAATGACTGAACAGTTTCAATGAATATCTCCAAAAGACCCCAGAAATCGCGTTATACATACTTAATCATTTCCTGCTATATGATCATCATAGCATATCCCAAACAAAACAGAAAAATTCCATTTAAGGAGATTTACTCAATAGCGTTTTTAGTAAATTGCTCACTCTTAGTTGACAGCAAATTGTTCTTTTCATCCATTCTGCAGATGAGGGGTCCCTCGCATTGGCAGTCGTACAGTGTCGTGTTAAAATGGAATTTGAAGGTTAGATTTCAAAGACAGATATTTGCAACAGGAAAAGTTGAGTAATATGTATTAACAGTAACTTTACACCAACCAACATAACAGGGGCAGTGTCATCCACGAAAAACTGGGGCACTACAATAGCGATGCGTTCTAGGGATCACTTTTTTGGGGGATCAGGCTTTTCAGTACCAAATGCTATAAAATACGTTACTATAGGACAATAAAAGAAATCCGTCCCACCCACTCAACGTTTTCTCCTCGAATTTGGAAGAGATAGAAACAATCACAGCGAGAACCAGGAGGGGGGGGGGATTTGCCTCGTGAAGTATATTCAATATCAGGAATCTTGCTATAATTATAATTACTATAGGATTAATATAGTTTTTATAGTTGTAGTTATAACTTATGGTATTCAACTGAATATCAAGAATTCTAGACAGTGGTGTAGATGTAAGAGGCACTCAGGCATGTACTTCAGTAAAGGTTATTTTACCTGACCATTTCAACAGATTCTTAAAGAACATTTTTTTCAAAAGGAAACGTTTTATCAACAGTAATCATCCCTACTATCAGCAGACATGAGCTAAAAGCTCGTAACTTTGCAATTATGGCGGCTGAACCCCTCTTCGTGTCCCTTGACTTAAGCCAGTCGAGTATGTAAACAACATAATCGAAAGGATTCTATCTGCGACTCAAAATTTCACATCTGTACCCATGACCGAAAGCCTGCTTGGTACCTGTTTGCTTCACAGTTGTCAAAATGTTCTCAATATCGTTGGATCTCCATATATTAACTGCGTAGGTGTCATGCATCCGTTCTACCTTGCAATTGATCTCTAAAGCACTTCCTTCAGTTTATTAAAAACAGAGTAATGCAGGTACAGAGAAGCCTACTACTATTAGATTATATTTCAGCGTGAATCCTATGAATTTGTCGATATACGGCTCTCTTTGTAGCATATTGATATAAATATCCATGAAAGGTTTGTCGTAAGCCTAAATCTTTCCCAAACAAAGAATATCCCATAGAGTAAGAGCAGGGTTCTAGCAAAAATCTTATTAATGAGAACAGGGCACAAAACTAAAGCACTAACCAATACTGGGTACGGTGTACGGGTTAGGGGACCGTTCAAATAAACAAAGATAATGATTGGTCATTACCAGAATGCAAAAAAGATCAAACGCAATCCGGGGAGCATACTTCATTACTCTAGTATATATAAAAAATGGTAGTGGCTCACAGATATTAGTGGGAAGAGAATGGAAGCAAAGAAGACCAGAAATACAATTTCAGATATGTCATTTATGCAAGAGATTATTGACTTTTTGATTCTCGAAGACTTGACAATCTTCTTCTCTTCATATGCATTTCATGTCTCTTTTCCTTGGCTTCCTTCGATCTCTTGGCCAACAGCTTGGCATATTCTGCAGCCTCATGCTTGGCTTTGGCTGCACGGCCTCTTTTCAAAGCCCTTTCATGCCTCTTACGTTGTATTCTTTGTGGTGTGACCAATCGTTGGATTTTTGGGGCTTTGGTCTTCTGCTTCTTTGGGGCTGCTTTTCCCTCCTTTGGCTCAATTGGTCGCCTAATAACATACTGTCTGACATCATCATCCTTGCCAAGGTTGAACAGTTTACGAATCTTTCCTGAAATATTCACATGAAAGATAGCATTAGAGATGAGACCTAAATACATAAATTAATCCACGACAACATTCTCAGAAAACAATTGCCAACGCCTCTTATCGTGTATAAGATGCATCATTTTTCTTAGTACTTGCAAAGCAAGTATATTTCAGTGAAAAAACAAAATACAATCAGGAATACTGAAGACAATAACTCTGACAAGGAAAACTAGCTGGAATTTGTAGTATGGCAATTTTACATGTTTTCCAATTACATGGATATCAACAGTGCGGGATAATACTGAGTACAAATCCCAAAAGTTGGGATAAATACAGCTCTAGTTTAATACCAGCGTATTCAGTCATAGCAAGTGGTAGTTTTTACTAGATTAACTATGACAGTGTCACTTTCAAACTAAGAGACCAGGTGCTCTAAATAACATATTTTTTCAACAGAATACTCTCAAGTGCCAAATAAATAGAAGGGTCCTAATAAATATGCAGGGGGGTCAGGAAAAATTCCGAATTTTAATAAATGGGGGTCAGAATAAATGGGGGGTTGTAAATTGAAAAAGAGCTTAAAATGATTATAAAGCAAGGGAAAAACAAAAGCAGGTTGTCATTTTTGCAGGCTACCATTATAATATAATCACGAAAGTTGTTTTGGCCGAAGTCAATTGACTTTGTTTTGATATCAATTGACACATGCTTCGATACCTATCAATCTACTTGTTTTGATATCAATTGACACTTGTTTTAAATGAAGCATTCGAATGCTTGAGCGTGAACAGCACTAACAAAGAAAGGAAATAAAATTAGGAGCTTGTAAACAATTTCATTTTCTTTAAAAGTATATAATAAATGGGGGTCCTAATAAGGTCTGGGGGGTGGAAAAAAATCGAAAAATAAATAAGCAGAGGGGTTTAATTGGCACCTAAGAGTATTGGAATGGATGGGAAAATCAATGTTACAATGTATAGGTTGTACCCTCAAAAAAAGCCATTCATACTTTGAAAGAAAATGCAATATATACATGGCAAAATACCCTATTATGGCAACAGGCAGACTGCACCTGGATCTTTTACAAGCAAATCTTGCAACATAAGAGTAATGAATTATGTCATTTCATACCTAACATCAAAATATCATGGTACAAGATCCTAACCATAAATATAGTGAATTTCTAAGGTAATTGGTAGAAATCTTGAAAAGCATCAAACTGGTATTATAGAGATATGTGTACTCTTTAAAGGCCAAGATGTTGTGTTCATGATGTCCATTCATATGAAACAAAACAACATATCGTTTCCTCACTTCATAGATGAGGAACCAAACAGTTTTGTGCTACTTTGCAATTTTCTGATGATTAACTAAGTTAGATTTATAAATAGCTGAACTTTGTGACCTTAAACAGAGGTTGAGAGATGCTATCAAACTGCCACTCTTTGGTTTAATGTGAAATGCTTTGAGTGGGTGTGACAAAAAATCTAATGCAAGAAATGGGACTGCAACATTTCTTGGTATAAATTAAGTACATATTCATCATGCTTATGCACACTACTTTAAAGAGTGGTAGCTGAACACATTCTAAGGATAAACTTGCTTTTTCAAAGCAATCTATATTCTATATATACATACATATATATATATATATATATATATATATATATATATATATATATATATATATATATATATATATATATATATATATATATATATATATATATATATATATATATATATATATATATTTGTGTGTACAGGAAAGGATAAGTCTACAATACCAGCTCTCTTGGGGCCAAGGCGTCTTGGTACAACTCTGTCAGTCAATCCAGGAATATCTTGTTCACCTTTCTTCAAAATACACAGATTGAGTACACTCAAGTTGGAATCAACAATACAGCCCCGGACAGACTTCCTCTTCCTTTCTCCCTTCCTCCTTGGTCTGTAACATGAGTGGCCTTTCTTCAAAAGCAACTTTACCCTGTTGTTTGTCATGACACCTTGCTTCATGGGAAATCCCTGCTTATCATTTCCACCTGTGATGCGAACAATATATCCCTTCCATTCTTCTCCAAGGCATTCAGCACTGACTTCCTGTGCCATACGCTTCTCATAAAAGTTTCTTAGCTTTAATTCATCTTCAACCTCAATGAGTTTCTGTGACCCATTTGCAGGGTATGCAATGTTTAACTAAATGGCAAATAAATAAAAACATTAAGGGATAGGTACAAAAATCTGCTTTAAACAGCCAAAGAGACAAATATCATAAAGAAGAGAGCAATACACAGAACATGCAATAGACAATACTACCATGAGAAGCAAGTTTGTCTCGCTGGCTTGCGATTAGATACAGAATTTGTAACTCACACTTTCACGAACTTTGCATGAGACTGTATACAAGCATGAAAGCAGTGAAAAAATGAGCAAATTGTTATTCAATGCTTTCACATTCCCTGTTGTCACTTGTCAACAATTGAGAAATGGCAATTAATGCTTTGTAGATGTCAATGAATGGGAACAAACTGATACCTATGGGCACCAAAAGACTAAAGACAGTCATTTATGCATCCTTGCAATGGTATAGTTAACTCTGCAGTGCAAACACTCAGGAAGTTACAAATCTACTACCAAATAAGAAATGACTTGCAATGGTGTAATTACTTATGCTACCTAGCTTTGAAAATTAATGACAAATTGATGTGACCATGGAGGCAAAATCAGAGGCACTCTACAGATTATGGCAATCTTGCTAAGATCACAAGGCAGTAGTGGACTCTTACAAATCTATAAGGAAGGCATTGGTGGTGCATTTGCTGACCTTTGTAAAATAGAATTATTGACTATTCACATTTTAGTTCCTCCAATTGTCCTAATATATACAAATATGCCAACTAATCTACTTCAGGGGGGCATTTGCCACCTTGCTCCCCACCTCCTTGCTCCCTGCCTCCCTGTCCCTCACATCCTTGCTCCTCTAAAAACCCTAATTTTCTGAGGGTACCATTGAGAAAATGAAGACTAGATGAGGGTGGAACCCAGAATCTCATTGTAACAGGACAAACCAGTAATCAAGATCACAGGGATAATTGTGCAGTTCTGATAACCAATTATGAACAGACAAGGTTAACTAAATACCATGGATTTGTTCACAATTTCCTGGGGAACTGTTGCAGATGTCTAACTAAAAGACATCATTTCCCAAAGTTCCTTGGTGAGGCACTTATTTTAGACTGGAACTATTGTTGCATGCCTGCATCATGTCATCTGCACATTACTCCCAACCCTTATAAAAACACACCTTTTACTCATAATCTAATCTAATGGAAATTTTTGACAAGATCTTGTCTGTGCAGAGGCAAAAAATGTGTACATGTGTGCAAATGCATAGAAATGGTTAGAAACACATGCATTTCAAATTCAATGTTGGCCCAAACTGCTGTCTGTGTATGCACTGCATCATACGTGTAGAAAGTTGGAAAGAAAATACCATGACACCAATTACATGTGTGCAACTATATTTTTTGACAAGCATTTGCCACACTTAAGAAAACATCTTGTGTGTGTACATGCCACGCGTTGCAGACTGGCTCATAATGATGAAACTGGCCACATAATAAACACAGCTTACAGTTTGGCACTCAATGAACTCTAAAGACTGACTCCTTGAGAAAAGAAACTAACAAAGGAGCTCAGCAGCACCCTGAGAACCCATTACCAATACCGGAGGCGGCGGACAAAGCTGAATCCTGGGGTAACACCTCAAAATAGCACCTACCAAAGGGCAAACATGTCATTCTCCAAATTGATATGCTAGAGTGATACTAACTTTATACCCAAACAATAATTCACTTAACTTATAGAGTATCTCATCATCAGAACCTTTAAAGCTAAGTGCAAAATTGCTTCTTCTTTCATAGCATCAACAAATTCGCGATATGAAAATAACACGAAGGTCACCTCTATATGTCCCAGCATTACCAGCAACAGAAATAACAGGAAAATGCACCAGTGAAGTACATCTATAACTACAAAATCAATCAACTCTACATTCTCCTTTCTCTACAGTTATCATATAAAGCAAGCAAAATCTATTTGAATGAAGGATTGGAAAGCTATATCTAACAATATCTTAGCAATCTGGGAAGAAGTAATGACCAAAGTTGAAATCATGGCAAAGGAAAGTCTATGAAGAGTCAACATAGTGGCTATTTTAAATGACCAGGCTCTATTCTACTGCAAATTACCTTCATGTTGCGGGCCTATAATTCGTTCTCCTACGGAACTTCAAGAGAAAGGCCTACAGAAACGATAGCGCATGTGTAGGACTGGGACCTTACATAATGGGAGGTTCGGGCTGAATTGAGGTTGAAGAAAATGGCGGCAAATCAACTTTTCATAATAAGATAAGAACGAGATTACATAAATATAAGGAAATTAAGCTTGCAACAAAGACATGTTGCACGAACTGTTACTTGCATTATCTGGGACTGCTGGAGCAATTTTTAGATCGAAAGAACATAGTTGTGAGCTTGAGGTTTGCATCAATAGTCAAATCTTTCGAATATTTTTGTTCCTTGAAAGAGTCAGGCTGTAATCCAAATCCACCACATATCCGCGCCAAATGTCCAAAATTTACGCCAGTATACCTTTCTGAAACTTAATTCAATGCATAATCTCTTTTATCTATCAATATATGTCGGCGTACAGAAAATCGGGACTGGTACGCCAAATATCCAAGGTGTATCTCTCCCGTCCACCTTCGATTCCAGATTGGACTGCAGGCAATATCTTCTCTATGCTCCCAAGATCTAACCCACATAGTTCGACTCTCCAGATTTGCGTATGTCCTCATACATGAAGATACTTGTACTGATTAGCATTAAACAGACATAGGTTCTTATCTCATTAGAGCAAAGGCGTAGATATAATGTATAAATATACAGTATATATATATATATATATATATATATATATATATATATATATATATATATATATATATATATATATATATATTTATATTTTGTATGTATGTATGTATGTATGTATGTATGTATGTATGTATGTATGTATGCGTGTATGTATATATGGCAGGAAGATGGTATGCAGTATGCTTGGCTCTGAAGAAGGCATTGTGCAAAAACATAAACAGTGCCTCAGTTGAGTGAACGATTCTTTGAATTCTAAAGATTGAATAACCTTTGAGTTCCACAGCTATTTTATTACACCTCCAGGACTCCTGGTCATGATACTTTTGTGTTTCCATGGGTTCAATTCCTCCACAGGCACAAAAAATGTTATTTCAAGTTGTTGTAGCCCACTCTTGACTATACACACACACACACTCACACACACACACACACACTCTCACACACACACACACATACATATATATATATATATATATATATATATATATATATATATATATATATATATATATATATATATATATATATATATATATATATATATATATATATATATATATATATATATATATATATATATATATATATATATATATACTAAGTAATGAGTGGGCTACCACAATTGGAAAATTTCTTTTGGCCCCAGTGCGGATTCGAACTCACGATGTTTAGATCAGAAGACACCTGTGCTAATCAATTGCGCCATCCAGGCACAAAAGAATAGCGGTGGAATCTTAAGGTCATTCCACCGTGAGTCCCTCAACGCATCTAGGGCCTTCTCTATGTTTCAGCTATAATGCCTTCTTCAGAGCCAAGCGTACTATGTTTATCTTAATTCGGCTAAGGCTGACATAGGTAAATACTAAGTCATGAGTGGGCTACCACAATTGGAAAATTTCTTTTGTCAGCCTTAGCCGAATTAAGATATATATATATATATATATATATATATATATATATATATATATATATATATATATATATATATATATATATATATATATATATATATATATATATATATATATATATATGCATTTGTTATGCACATTGATGTTTTGGCTACTTTTCATGTGTAGGTTGTCAAGGAATTGCCATTTGTACACCCAAGTGAAATAGAGCAGCTCCAATCAATATGTAAACTTGGATCATACTTCAGGCATTTTGTGAGCTTTATTAGACAATACAATGTCAATCTCCATTCAATTACAAAATTTACAAATGCAGGTAATATCTGTGTTAGCAGATACTTTTTTGATCTGATTATATTTTCCTTCATAAATTAACTTCAGATATTTTCAATTTCATTTTGAAGTCTGCATCTTGATCACATTCAGGATTTTAATATATAATACCATAGCTGTCGAATATTTAAGAGTATGATCAGAACTGTTTCCTCCCAACCTACTTGACCAATCATCATACAGGATTTTCATTATATATGTGTTCCATAGTTACATTTACTTTCATTTTGCATGCTGATTGGTCAGTTAGGTTGAGAGAAAACAGACCTGATCAAAAGTCTCAGACATTTGGCAACTATGCTACTTAGAGAGCTTTTATCTCATGTCATTTAAAGATATATACTTCTTTTGATTTAATTTTGTGCTATTTGATTATGTATATATGGTCTGAATGCCAATGCTCCTTTCTCAGATGTAAGTGATAGAAGATCAGATAATGGGCTTTATATTCAAGCTTTTGCCAGAGGTCTTCAAAAGATTCTGAAGCCATATCAGCAAACCTTGGTTATTTTAGAAGCTGAAGTAAGCATTCATTTAATGGCCTATGTATGAAGCATCTTCAGTTTTCATATTTACCTGAACCTGATTGGAACTTATGAATCACGTTTTGTATCCACATGTTTGTTTATTTAGCCATATTTATTCTATTCATATGTTTATCTCTTTATTAATTGCACATTAAGTAATCAGAAAACCCATAATGTTGGTTGTTTGTTACATTATTGATTGGCTTTATGGCTGTTATATTGCCTTGTTATGTCATCATGCTTTGGGATTTATGATAGAAAATACAACTCTATCTTGACCTTTGGTCCATTTTACAGGTACTTAAAGATCCAAAAATACCATTGTCACATATATACTGTGCACTGGAATCTGTAAGTATTTGAAAGTAACTGGCTCAGTTCTTTCATGATTTGTAAAAAATGGTTTTGTTTTGTGTTATGGTACAACAATACTGTAAGCAGTATGTGCCACTTTTTTAAGACCGGGATTTAAGTGGTTTGAATTGCACTCTGATACACTATCAAAGAAACATAATAGCTTTTTCAGACCTATTTACTAGCTACATGATGCTATGGGTGGCAGCAGACAGGACAGTTATAGCAGTACTATATGGAACTTAGTTGTAAGTGAACTTCAGTTGACAGTTATTTGGTAAAGAGCAGCCAACAAGTAGGGTGGGCAGCCCAACAACAATAAATTTCCATTGGTTACTTTATTACTTGCTCATTGCCTGAGTTTAGTATGAAGACAGCTCTCTCTTTCACTCTGCTATTTTGGTGTGAACATATGGAACCAGCATCTTACTTGAGTCTGATTCAAATAGTAGAGCTTTATGGATTTTGATTTTTTTTATTTCCTACACAGTATCATCTTCTTTTCCCGATGCTCTTTGAGATTGTGGAGACAATTGATTCTAACAAGGTAGTGCATATTACAATCAGCAATTCTTCTACATCTTCTAGCTTTGTTTTGTTCTGTTCAATATTTATAATTAAGTCTTTCCTTAAATGTCTTTTTGAACATTCCATAATCATATAATTAGTTTGTTTTGTTTGTTTTTCATTTGATGACTGATTTGTGTTTTCATTACATTTCCTTGATGGGATAATATCTTTGTTCTTTTCTATTACTAGATTTACTTTTAGAGAACTGTTTTACTATTTCATTTTATACAGGTTCATGGATGCCAAATCCTTGATCTTCTTTATAAAAACTGTTACTGTGGCATACCAGATGTTAAAAGTGCATTAGAGAAGTATGATCATTTTCCTTATGAATGAATATTTTACTTGGAAAATGGATCAACAAAGCTATCTACTTCCAATAGTTAAATAATGGTTGATGTCTAATATCTAACTGAAAATTTACTTGTTTGAATTGAAGAAATAACAGTTTGAAAGTCTTTGGTCTTATTGATCCATTGCATTTTCTCATGACATGATAGCTCTGCCTGTTCTAGGTCATTTACCTATCTGTAGACAGTTTCCATGAACTTTTGAAGTAGAGCTAAGTACCCCTTTCATAAATATATTGAATCATTAGGTGGCTTGGAGACAGTTGTAGGCTATATATTCTTAATTTGATCCCCTTTAACTGCACCTGATATGTACTACTTAATAATTTGTTTCCCCAACTTCATATTACAAAGCTGACTGCATATTTATTGTGCGATAATATCATACACAAGTGATTTAACCAGGGTAGCCAATACAATGTTATCTTCTGAAAGCAAAAGGCATTTTCAAAACGACCACGTATATCGGATAGGTGTTCTCACATCAATTGGTTAAAATCCAAACATCAATTGGATGAGATGATCTTGACGTAGCTTTTTTCATATATTCTTATAACGATCATTTGAAAATGCCTCAGAACTCAGATTCAAATTTGTACATTTCTAATACAACCAGTGACAATAGACTACACTACTGTGAGGCAGAATTCATTTAATTCCTCATACGATTCTTTATCATTAGTATGCCATTATCACTTTCAAACTTATTGTTTCTGGTACAGCGTTTTTTCGGCAAAGACACCCTTAGGAAATATACATAATCATGACAAATCTGTAGAACTATAGCTTTACATGGCAACAAGTCCTTGCAATTTGAAGAGCGTGTTGTGTTCTATCGAGCTTACAATGTTCATTTGCTAGAGCTTTTCTCATCTGCTGACCTCTATTTGACTTCGTATCTAATCACTTTAGGATATTGCACACGTGCCATTCCGTGTTGTTCAAACAACTAAGTGCATGGATGTTGCACGGAATGTTATTGGATGAGTATGGTGAATTCTTCATTTCAACACAACCAACGACAAGTAGCAACGAGGATGTTGATGCTAGAGAAATTGAGCAACAGGCTCAGATTGAGAGCAGTGTTGTAATAAGAGGGATTACCGGAAGAGAATTAGATAAAATGAGGGTCAGTAGAAGTACCTTGTACGTCCGTATTCCAAGTAGTTTATCTAGCTATACGCTGCTCTAATTATTCAACACTTCCACCCATTCATGTATGCGTTGTTAATTTTTTCACTCTTTCAAATAGCCACGTGCTCTGTTAAGTTCATTTATATAATGCATAGACCACTGACTGACTATAGATGCATACACAGATGCGTGAAATATATGTAAGATAGGTCAAGTTTGGGTCAACCCAAGGAAATACTCCTTCTTTTGGGTAAAATGTGTTTGCGAAATCCCATCTCTTGGTAAGCTTTATCGCTGTAATTTTTTGTTTTTATATCCAATGTTTTTCGTATAGTTTACTGCGATATTTTATTTTCTGTTTCTCATTTCATTCAGCTTCCACCCAACCCTCTTCTCTATCTGTTCTTTGGTTGCTAGATTTCTTATTTATCCAACATGGATCCTCAGACATGTTTAACGTGTTAAGAGAACAGAATATTAGAGAAATATTTAGCATTACCTTTTTCCGTAGTCCGAGGAAGAGTTGATTGATGCTGAGGCAGATGAAATTTCAATGGCCTATCTAGCACCTGAGATGCTGCCAGGATATATAACCACCCGTTTGGTCGAGAAGGTTTGTACACATAACCTTATATTTCCTCTTGCACTCCTCTCGTCTGATTATTAATCGTTGTGAGAACTTAGTTTATATATATATGAAATTGAAGAAACGATGACAAGTACAGCCACTAAACTGTAATACAAAAAGCATCCTGGCTTGAAACAGAGAGAAAATTACCTGGAAAGGCGATATGCTAAATCAGCCTAGAAAAAGAAAGATTGTTAAAAATTTGAGGATTACAACTGAACTGTTTGAAATTTAAGCTACAAAATTTTGTATCAAAGAAATGCTTGGCTTTTCTATGTACCATAGCCATTCACATGCATAGTATCTTTGATTTATTTCAGATCCTGTTTATTGGTCAGTCTGTTAAAATGTTTAAAGACACGAAACAGGGCAACGCAAAAGCTTCATATGATAAAGGTGAGCTATATTCTACAACCATCACTTCGTTTTCATTTGCAATACCTTCTTTCACATATCTGAAGTTGATTTAATCAAACGTCTTTTTGATATGGGATATTTTTACCTGTTGCGGCTATGTTTATAACTTTCAATTTACTTGTGATTTTTCAGTGCAATCTCATTTAAAAACTTCAAGAGACATTTTGATAATTGTAATGGAGGACTTCTCTTTTTCATAACGCGTTCAACTACCATCGTCAAATTCTTTGTTGGAGTTAGCAGAATTCACAGTGTAGCTCTATTCCTAGCTAAGAGAGCACTTTTATGGACGCAGAATAAGGACTGGCTATTGTTCACAAATACAGATTTTTTGAGTGAAGGATATGGTCTCTCGCATATAAAGACTTAATTCTGATTTCTCTTCCCTGTTTTAGTTGATATTCTTCAGGGAAGGGAAAGAGAGTTCTTGAAAATCTTACAAGAACTTGAAGAAGAAGCTTCCTTGTCAGTATCCAGACTGGAGATACAAATTGATAAAATCAAATGCTGTGTGGCAGAGGTTGTGATCCTTCTTGCCCTTTTCCCTCTGTTCCTCACTTCTTCCTTCTGTTTCTATTTGAGTTAGGGTACTGTTGTTATCATTCAAATAGTGCTATTGATGCAAGAAAGCATTTCAGATCATATCGCGTCATACCAATGTGCTACATATATTCATTAGTTAGTTGCTATCCAATATACAAGTTACTGTTAATTTGCTTTTGATTTTAATTGCTGTAGAATCTTTTGAAGTGAGAAAATTTCTCAGATCCTAGTTACTTATTATCATATTTCTATCCAACTATGCCCAATCACCATGGACTCGTGCCCGAGTGGATAGAGCGTTTGACACTTAGGCCATGGTTGGGGTGCTCGCTCACTGTCCACCCAACAGCAAATGGGTACCTGGTGGCAACACTGGGGAGTTAAAGGCGGCGAGGGAAGGAACTGGCCACCGTACCTCGCTATGCCGACGGCCCAAGATCAGTGTCCTCTCCAGCAGGCACTCAACAGCGTACCGAATGGTATATGAGACTAGCCTTTACCCTTTGTCCGTTCAAATAATATGAACTTACGAAATGAGACACGTTACTCTTTGGTGTATCTGATTCTTTGCTGCTTAAACAGGGATGACTAGAAACATATTGATTGTGTATTTTTCTCATAGATGAAGTTTGATGTTTGAGAAGAGCATCTCTTGATATATCGTTCACTCTCGTTTTCGCTTCATTTTTGTAGCAACTTTGGAAATTGGTTGTTGAAGATGGAGAACTGCTTCGGCATTTGCGGGTAATGCATCTACGTCAATGTTCGCCAAGATATTTTCAGATAGCTTGATGTGGTAACAGTGATGTTGTAGTTTATCATAATTGTAAGAAAACATTTGATTAATTTAACGGCTCTGTTTGAAAACCAGAAATTCTTTTTGAGACTTTTTACCTTGCATAAATATTTTTAATGAAATTTAAATAGCATTTTGCCTCTTTGAGTGTGAATTCTGACTTTGTAAGCATTTCATGAGCTACATATTTTTCTGTATAAGAAACAAACTTTCTCCCTTTAGCCTGGATCTTTCTAAATATTTTGCCAAGTCCAACCTTAAATGTTTCTTTAGTATTTCTTACAATTCTTCAAATTTTCTGTAGCAACAAGGCAACTATGAGGCGAGAAATTTAAGTTTTAGTTAACAACATTTGAGAGACGGATATTGTTTGTATTTTGTTTAAAGTTCTATTAAAAATTTTCTCGCAGAAACAGATTTGTCAAGTTTTCTTTTGAAACTCAGCCTGCTTGTGTTTCTTAATTGTTTCTTAATTTTTGCCTGATTTGAATCTCATGTTTCTTATATACTTATTTCTTATTAAAGAAACGTGTATGTCTTATTTCACTCTATTGTCTCTCAATGTATGTTCATGCAATTTTTTTCCAGTATATCAAAGAGATATTTTTACTCGGAAGAGGTGAACTGTTTCAGACGTTCATGGACAGGGCTCAAAGTATTCTCAAAGCTCCACCTACGGCGGCTCTATCTTATGGTAGGTGTTGTGACAGGTCTGGGCTTCATTTTTTCTATGTGGCCAAATGACAAGCAGGAAATTTTTTGGAGAGTCGGGGCAAAAGGCTGAATCCAGTTCTTCTTAAGAATAATTGCATATTCTGTGTACATGCATAATAGCATCTTCAAAATAACAGCAGGTTTATTCTATGCTTGAGTGAAATTGCAAAATATGCTTATTTTGTAATTTCCAATTAAGCTTTCACTAACCGGTCAGAGTCAACCAGAGGGCCATATGTATCCCATGAGATCTGCGATGGCCAGGTCTTATTATGACGTAGTATCGTACTTCAGGCACTGTTTTACGTATTACTTATGTTTATCTTTATAATTAGAATTTCTGCATAGGCTTGCACCTGTAGCAAAGTCCCGGAGAAAGTAAAAGTTGAAAATCGCAAGCAGACTGTTCCAACAATATATTACTCTGTTGCTATAGAATTGTTTGTGCAGTGCACATGTAGATTGGTACCTCTATTTGAACAATGAAAGATTGTGGCTCCTAGCTATACCCGTGAATTTAGATGTAGCAGAGCATAATTTCCTTAAAGATGACTATCCACAGGGAGGTTTTAATTGATATGAGGTTTGCATAGTTCGTCTTGTAATCTAGAGATATGTAAATTTTCATCTTTCCTCTCAGATTTACACTCTGCTTTTGAACGAAGCTTACGCCAGGTGAGAGATAAGATTCTATGTGAAGAAACACAACATGTAGTTTACATCACCAAGCTTTATTTGCTACTTAGCATCACTGATTCGACTGCGCTAATTCAAAACAGAAGTCAAACACTCAAAAGTCTTTTGCTACATCGCCTTAGGGTGAATTATGTGGGATAATCATTTTTTCAACACATTCTTTTAGTTCAATTGGTATTGAATTTTATTGCTATATTTAGCAATTCATTAATCTCCTTCCTGTTTTTTGTGATACCTATATTCATATTCATATTCATATTCATAGTCATTGTTTAGTGCTGGTTGTTTAGAATAGTATTGAAATACTAATTAAGATATACTTAAACTATACCAAACTTTAAAGGAGAAAAGTGTCTAAAAATGACAAGGAAGATAACATTTGGTAGCATGTTCTGATTATATGCATATTCTGGACATGCACTGTTCAGCTGTCCAATGTTTTATTTTGTTCTTGAAACAGTTTAAGACCTATGTTCAGGATTTAAGTTCGCTCCCTGACCCAGTTAAGGGTGTGGCCATATATGAAAGAAATAGAGTCCCTCTATGGAAGAATTGCTAGATTTCCAGCAGCCAAGAGTGAAACCTGGCTTTTTGAAACTTATGTCAATATGCTTATCGCTAATGTGGCTTGAGTAGAACAATATCATAATGTTTAGTGCTATCTCAGCAAACTTTGGTGTTCAGACAGTGGTTGGAATTTTTTCTGTTTAGTGGGAAAGTCCCAGTGATTACGTTGTAGTTGATGTAGAACGGTGGAGTTTGAGTATTAGGTTTTAGCGTTGTTTTGTGCACACTTTATAAATTCGAAGTAGGAATTTGAAATAGCACGAATGCCCTTAGTGGGATTCATTATCGCAGTTATTTTCTGGTCTGTACAGCAAATTATTATGACAATTCATGCCAGAAAAACCTGTCTAGTAATATACTTCTTATTTCATTACAGATTCTACTTGAGAGCGATGACTACCGTTCGTTCGCTATGACACTAGAGTTGGTTAGTTCCGAAAAGGAAAAGAACCGTCAAGGTACCACAAAATCATTTTATTGTCATATGTCGTCTTAATTTAATCTGTTATCGTGACTTTTAGATTGTGAGTTTATGTTATGTCACATTTATTACTGGCAGTCAGTAATCTTTTTCCAATTTTTCCAAATGTCATAGGACATGATATGCTTGTTTGCGGAGACATTAGTGAATAAATGTTTAACTACGTGTTTTGTGATCGAATGATTATTGGCAAATAGCAAATTATTTCCCTTTCAGGAGATGAGATTACAGGATGGGATAACGTATTTGTACGCTACGATGCACCTTCGCCACTTCACCTTCTGTTCACAAAAACAATTATCAAAAGGTGGGTGGTTATTGTATAGTATTAGCTTTGAATAGAATTGCAAGCTTTTTAGCTATCACAACATTGTTTCGTTCTTTACATTTAAAATGTTTTTGATTTGTTTATAGGTATAACGTAATTTTTCGCTTCTTATTTGGAGTAAAGAGAACTCAGCTTGACTTGCAAAGTCTATGGGCAATGCAGATGGTTCGAAAGAGGTCTAGAGAAACCAGAGGCCTAGGGACAACTGCGACTTGGAGTTTGAGACGAAAAATGGCGTTCCTTGTGGATAACCTTCAGTATTATCTACAGGTGAACATTTGCATTTTTACAACTTTACATACCTTCTCACAGCGAGACTGTAGCAAAGACAGTAGTCATTAAATTCCTGCTGGATTGCTTGGGTTAATTTGAGCTTGTTCTCAGTTCATTTCCATAACTTTTCTATCCAGTTTTTCTTTCCATTTGGCATTTTCAGCGACTTCTCAATGGAAATTCTTAATTTTGAGTAATGCCTTTTTTGAGTTTTGCCCCACTTCTAGAAAAGACTTTAAGTGCTTACTCCATTACTCTTGACTCTCTGCATCTTAAGTAATTCTTGACAATTTCTTGAGAGTGCGCTAATAATTTGCAAATACGTTGGAAAGCATATTGGGACATGTATAGGAGAATGTATGTGAGTATTTGTGTTTGCCCAGTCTCCTTTTTTTTTGGTGCTGCCTTGAAGGTGGGTATGCAGCATAGATTCTAGCATGATTAGGTAGAACTCATTTTAAGATACAGTTAAATCCCCTTAAGTCCTACCCTGGATAAGTAGGACTTTCGCTTAGTCGAACTGATTTTTCATTCCCCTTGGATTCAATCCAACTTATTGAAAGACTCGGTTATCTCGGACATTCGATAACTCGGACCAATTTCCGATCTCCCTTGAGAGTCCGACATAATGGGATTCTACTTTAAATCCTTGTCTGTAGCTAACCCAATGGAATATGACTTAATACGAAATCATGATGCTGAACTGATGAAAGCGTTACTATTGGGACCCATAAACAGTTCACTAGATATATCAATAGGGGAAAGTGAGTTCGCTCACTGATTTCATATTGCGAAGTCTTGAATTTGGTAATCGAAGGATTGATACTGTGATAATGTCATGGTAAAATTCAGCAGTGGAGTGTTGTCATCTATTTATGTAATGGTATTTTCTTTATTTGGATATTCTAAGCTCAACAACTCGGCTACAATGTGACTCTTATTTGAGAACAAATGAAGAACATATACATACCCTGTCTACATATTTAAATACATCACCTGAAAAAATTATTTAAATATTTTTGGCTCTGTTTAAATCTGTAGCCTTATACCTGCCTCTGTGCCATTTACAAACTGAGATCAATGCTCGTAGCAACGGACGATAATCAGTTTTGGTGTATGTTTGCCCTCCCTTATTCATTTATATGTCAAAAATGGAAATTAAATCTAGTCCAAGATGTGATTTTTGAGGAAAATGATGAAGTAGTAGAAAACACCCAACTGTAAATAAAGAAGTAGCTTATTATTGTAGGAATATGAGTCATTCAAATTTTTTTAAGGTTAACTTAATTCCCAATGTTCACTTGTTCAATCTTCAACGCGTACTAAATGTAAATTAATTTCCTTCAATTCAAGGTTGATGTTCTGGAGGCCCAATTCTCAGAGTTGGTACGGAAGATCAAGGAGACGCGCGATTTCGAAAGCATACAATTAGCCCACGAGCGATTTTTAACAAAGCTGCATGCCCAATGCTTCATTACTATGAAACCTGTGAGTTCATTGGCTTTCCTGCTACAAAGAATATTATCGTTGCTAATGAAGGAGAAAAGTCTTCGGATTTTGTATAGAGTCTGTTTTATATTCTTAAGAGGACAAGTCCAGGGTCTAGACTATTTTCTATGCACCAATCTATCGCAACCTTCAACGATCCTCAAGCGCGGATAACTGTGCAAAGTATTGATTGTTGGTCCATATTACAGCAATACTGTCCGATAAATAAGAAGATACATACCTCTATACAAATTCATTCATGATAGAGTTAAAACTCTCTTTGTTGCAGCATGCTTCACATGATTTGTTGGCCTATTTGACAGCTTGGTGTCTGCATAAAACCACCTGCTGAACATGTCATCGTCCCATTAGAGAGTCTTTTGGCATAACTTCTTTCCTTTGGGAGGAACCTAAATTCAAAACTATTCTTTCCAGAAAGCTGTGTCGTAAATTATGAATTATTTTTTTCGAAAATATAATCTGTCCTAAGGCCAAAATCAACTGTAGCATCTTGAAACGAGCGATTCTGCTGCCTCATATCGCCCTGTTGATGAACAGTTCCTGTCTCATTATCGTAAGCAAGAGAGATTTTCAGACAGCCCTTTCAAAAACTTTTGGAGCTATGACTCTTTTCATGCTTACTATACATGGGGGATTGCCTCTTCTTTTTTCCTATAGATTTTCAATACCCTTGGGGAAGTTCTGAAACTGTGCAGAGCTTTCAGTGAAATGATCGTATTGAATGCTGATAAATGGACAGAAAGAGAACAATTACGCACAGAAGAGCTGGGCAAGGTATCTTCAATTTCATTGCTTTGCCTAATAGAAATGTAGTAATATGGATGTCACATTTTCTGGAATTGTATGAAAATTACTCTTCAGACATTTATCACTATTGCTAGCTATCATTTTTCTTCTGAAAACTAATTAATATTACAGAATATCAACGATTTCCTTTTAACGACAGAAGCTCCCAATTCTCAAAAAGCAGGCTTTTGTTAGCATTTAGTGTCATAGACCAGAAGATGTCAAGAAAGAGATGGTCCGCCATGTTCCTATTCCATCGGTTCTCCTACAAGTTGCTATATGCTAGTGAGTATGGAGTCTTGTGTTCGAGCATGTCTAATTGCAACTGAACTATAAGCAGATCTGAGTCGCAGGAAAATTATGCAATGTTTTCTTTATCTCTTTTCAGGCATTCGAACAACACTCTTCTTTACTCTTCAAGTTTCTGTCAAGCGTACGAAGTCATCAAGTCTCCCCACACTTGGCGCAACTACTACTGAGAATTGACTTCAACAAGTTCTTTTCAACAGGCAACACGTTGACGAAGAAGTGATCTATACGTGAATATTAACCTTATAATGGTTCCATTATAAGTGATATTATTATAGCAAGATATATTAGGCCTTCAAAAACATAAAGGGTTTGTATGTTCATAAGTTAGCTGTAGTATTGGTGATGTTAACGTCTGCTGTTTAAACAGGAGAGAAACAAGAAAAGCTTTGGTATTTCGTAAAACGTTTACTATAAGGATTGTCCCTATTGTATAAAAAACTCCTCGGTTTAACCATATGCATTTTGTTAGAAACTTCATTTCATTCGGGGCTGTTCAATAATTACGTCACGCCTAGGGAGTGGGTAGTTCTCATAGAAACAGGCCTATCTCTATGGTAGTTCTACACGTTTATTGTGATTCAGAGCGTGATGCTGGGGGGTGGGTGGTTCAAAACTGGCAATTTCAGCGTGACGTAATTATTGAACAGCTCTTTCGTTCTTTCATTCGTTTATTCATTATACTCATGAACAATACTGCATTATCCCCTTTATCGTTGACTGTTAGCAACACATTTAAAGCGCATTCCATGGACAGAATTCCCGGCATTGCAAGCCTTACAAATACGTCACATAGCTTCCATCGGACAAAATTCCAATCTAAACAGTTTAAAAACAGTTAGAATTCAGACTTTCTGAATTAATCGTTTTATAATGCTTACTAACCTGAACCTAATTATATATTACAAGACTATCTTATTTATACATATAACCATATCCGTCAAATGTTTGAGACCTCTGATCACGTCTGTTTTCTCCCAAACTAACTGAATAATCAGCATGCAAATTGGGCCTAAAGTTAGCTGTGGAACGTATCTGTGGTGAGAATCCTGCATGATGATTGGTCAATTAGGTTGGGAGAAAATACATATCTGATCAGAGGTCTAAAACATTTGGCTGCTAAGCTGTACATATATACAGTATAATCTCGTTATAGCGCACTCGGTTGTAACGTAGCTACTTTCGGATATAACGTACCGAATTGGCCGGTCCCAGCAAAACGTTTATCAAAGACCTTATCGAATGGCCCGGTTATAGCGTTCTCGGTTATTAGGTACTTTCGGTTATAACGTACTCCTTTTTTATCACTTGAGGCAATTTCCTTCGATTATAGCGTACTTAATGGGTATTCTTTGTTTGTTTGCCTTGGTCATGAGTCATCTTGCGGTATCATATGTTATAAATAAGCAAAGGGGTCACTACCTGCCGCGCGGAGCCCACTCATATACATAGCAGTCCCACATTTGCACTAGCTTTTATGCGTACCACCTCAGTAGTAACAAAACGGTACTATTCTTTCAGTAAATGAGGCGATAAATGCTTTTCAAATTCTTCAACGATTCTATAAGTTTGTAGACTTACCTAACTCTAAAGAGCCACTGTAGTATATAATGAAGTTGGTTTAGAAAAATTGCTCAGAAACATGCTACGGGCTGCTTTAAAACTTGCAGTAGCTACTCATGAACATTGTAGTTGAAAGTGCGCTGGTTACAAATTCTGTTTTTGCGTTTTAAAAATCCTTCAGTTTTTAAAGAAGAAATTTATCCTGCTTTTTCCTTCAAACATTTCAAGCTCAAGAAACGGTGTAAGCGACTCAAAGGCATACATAATATTCTATACCTTAGTACTTCTTTTCTGTATCTATCTGCCCCGGTTATAGCGTACTTCGGATATAACGTGCCAAATTAGCCGATCACTTGAAGTAGGCCTTTCAATGAGTCAATTGGATGCGCGCTGCCAATCGTGTGCGTGAGATCGTTTGCGTGCGCTAAACATTCAATTGTTAGAGCTTTCATTAGTACTTTGATGTATACTTTTCATAAAGCAGGTGCGAGTGACAAATCGAGCGCGTAAACTGAGCTGGGCGCATGCCTGCGCGCTCTTGCACGATCGCGCGCGTCTCATTGAAAGGCCTTCATTGAAGTATGTTATAACCGGATTATACTCTATGTAACATCAGAGCTCTTCTATCTCATATTTTGTTAGTTACTAATTCATCCTAGATTATCCCAAATGCACGAATAACTGCTCAGCTTCGCTGTACATGCTTAATTATAAATTTCATTTTTCATTTGTTCATATGGACCCGGAATGTTGACCTGTTGACTGCTAGCTTCATTAAAAGCACAAAAAGCAAATTCTGTGGACAGAATTTCGCATGGTGTCAATAGGAACATGAGAATCCTCCTTGGTTTTCACTTTTCCTCCATGTATAGTACTTGACATCAATATCATTCACACGTCGGTTATAAAAACCGCGTCTTCTATGCCATATTTCTTCTCCAGTAATTTGCTGACTTCGGCTGGCAATAAGGTCTGCCCGTCTCCTAGACCATGAGCCCCTCTGTTATCAGAGCGTGTTGTCTGGGATGGACTGCTTGATATGACATCTGTGAATGCATGGCCATGGTCCTTGCTAACTTTTCGTGACGTTGTGGATCTAGAGGCGATGGGTTCTGAAGTGTATCTGTCACTTGCACTATTCAATTGATCCAAGGATGTTTTAGCAGGAGTTAAATGTCTGAGAAATCCTTTATTATCGGAAAAGACTCCGTCATGGCTAGCAGTTGAGGTCGTATCTATTGAAAGAGGCCTCTCTCGACTTCTGTTGAACAGAGGGCTATCTCTTGCACCTAGATTACGGGCCACAGGCTGTGTTTCAGATGTTGGTTTAGTGGCACTGCTTGGAGAAATTAAATGTCGTCCCTCGTTCCCATACTCAATTTTGCTCCCACTCATGCTAACGTACTCTTCATCAATATTGAGAGAGGACGAAGAATTAGGCTTTGAATGCTCCTCTTCATCAACACTTGTCTCTTTGGTCCACTGCTCGTTAGTACTACACACAGGTTTATTTTGGACTCCATGTTCGGCCCTTGTTGGGCTCTTTGTAGTTACAGAAACCAATGGATTTAGCTCTAGGTCGCGTATTTCCGAGTAAAGATGTCGGTCATCGATATCACTTTCCTTCATGGAGTTATGTATTGCCTTATAAATATCTGAATTTTCAGGGCTCACCCATTCATAAGTCTCTTTTGGAACATACCTGTCCTTGCATTTTGGACAAACCAAATACATTTCCATCAGTTTGTGTCTGCTTCCATTTGCACCGATATTTGAACCACAAGCTGGTTCACTTATTTTTCTTCTTTCTAAAAAAATACACGTTGTTCTTAGAACCAAAAAAGCATTAACAGGAAAACGTACAGTAGATGATAAGAGAAATGACGCTGTATAGTCCTACTTAGAAGCGAGGTTATACGCAGTAATGAATGAATTTATATCAAGGAGACAGAAAGCCAATCAGAAAGCAGGGCAATTTGTAGTGCAAACTGAAAAGGCTCACCTGTTTATAACAGTAGAAATTAAGAAAGCATTGATGCTTTAGATTCAAGCTATACTCTCATTAATATGGATACTTTATTTCTTCTAATAGACGCCGCCCTCTATTGAACGTCGTACCCAAAAGTTGAATTTTAGAGTAAACACCGCGGGGTCTTTTAAAGGAAATACGGTATGAGGCGAGGGACAAGAATTTTTCCTACCACATGAACAATACCATAAAAGACTGATGTACCTCCTACTCCCGAGAAGTCCTCCCTGCCCGAGTAATCGTCTTTGGGCTGGAGCAAAAGTTAGTAATAAGCGATCCCTGCTTGAATAGGCGCCACAGGTTTCAGCATGAAATATAAATAACCTCCCAGGGCATTTATTCGATAATTTAGGGTATCTAAGAAAGACAGTATATACCAGGTTTATTAAAATGGTGGACCCGGCCCACACCCATATACGGCCCGGACGACGCCTCCAAGTGGCCCAGAAAAGTGCCACCCCTTTATCGCTTTACATGTTGCACTTTTTGAGTGTTCAGTGCTGTGAGGTTGAAGTGCAACGAAATAACCATTCTTTGGAATTAAAGCTTGCGTTAACATGAATTTGCTGGCCGCTCCAAATGTGCGGCCTAGCTTAAGTTCTTGATGGTGAAAATTGACCCTAATGAAAGCCTTATTCAATAGCCCTGTCGTATAAATTGCAACCTATTGCTATATCGAGAGGATACTTAAGTGAGTCCATGTTCAACCGTCCTGTATATCATTACAATTGTGAATTTTCAAAAAGGCATGAGGCAAAGAAAACTGTGTAAGTGAAATGGAGGCGGTTCTAAAACTGTAGATAAATACCTTGATATTGATGTTCAGTCCGTCCTTTCCACGTGGTTGCTCTGAAAACAATGAAAAATGTGTTGATAAGGACCTTAGCAAGCCAGAGTAGTTGCAGTATTCCCAAAGGGACAAATGCAAGGATTAGTTTTTGTTTGAAAATGTCCCTGCCAAGACTTCCATATTATATCTTGCATGTGTGTGTGTGTGTTCGAGAATTTGCGTATGTGTGCGTATATTTGCTTGTTTGTTTAGTTTGTGTGCGTCATCTGTCTGTCTGTCTGTCTGTCTGTCTGTCTGTCTGTCTGTCTGTCTGTCTGTCTGTCTGTCTGTCTTTGTGTGTGTGTGTGTCTGTTTCTGTGTTTCTGTTTGTCTGTGCATTGCAATAACGAAATGACAAGAATACGCACTTATGTTGCAACTTTTAATTTATCGTGTCCATGCTTCACAAATGCAGTCAGTTATAGACGTCCGGAACCAATCTGGGACCCATTATCAGCATGGAATTAAAAATTAGAGCTTATCGATGCAGCCACTTTGATCTCTTTTGTCAAAACAGACTTCGAATTAAAGTTTTAGTTGTAGTGCATTATATGGCTCTCTTCCTCCTCTTCCGGGTTCTGTGTAATTGGAGTGTAATTGTCGGGAAGTTTTGATTAAAATAGTAATTACTTCGAGGAAAAAGTTTGTGCACGTAATTAAAATGAGAGAGTGGATGCCAAAGCAAACAAAGAAGTAATAGCTTACCTTTCCAGCAAAGAGGGAAGCTGAAAGGAGACAGAATTCAATAATTTAAAGTATGAGCAATTTTGTACGGATAAATGCAATGAGTGATCAAGTATTTGAGCGACTAATGTACAAATTTCTTCTTTCAAGTTATCAAGTCAAAGAACAACAATAGAACATAAAAAAGTATCATGATGTTAGAGAGATAAGTAACCTAATGATAAGAAATGCAAAATGCATTCTTCATATCGAAAGCTTGTTTCATCTTCAATAAGATTCTCATTTTTATTGTATAAATGCAACGGCTGTTGAAGGCTACTAAATGCAAAAGCAGGCTACTACAATGTTGATATACTTCAGTTTAGGAATTACAGGAGCTGTGGTCAAATTTGACTTGTTGTGTTCCAGTGACCCATTTCGCTCCTTCCCATAAGCAGAAGATAAGGGGAATTACAACTCAAATATTCAAATTGACTTACAGACGTTAAACCTTGAGTCTTAATGAATAAAAGTCTGGGAGAAGTTCCAGTAGGTGTTGATAAAAATGACCAACAGCTATGTCCGGAATGTAATAAAGACTACATGAAGAGTTCACCATTTTGAAAGATTCTAGGGTAAGATCCTAAGCTTGTTGTTCTCTGTTCGGGAAGCTTTGAAGGTTACTGTTTAACTAAGCATTATCTCGACAGTAATCTCTCAACTCACAACATAACAAAATTAGATTAAATCAGTGAGCTACTAGCGCAAAAATACATCCTGCTTGATACCTCCCTTCACATCGATGCCTCAATTTCATTCGCAATTAATTCACAACCTCTTGATCAAACTTATCATTCATGAACTTATCTTCAAGTTCCAAATTGGAAAGCGAGATATAGCTCATACCTTAGATTTGTCGTCGTATTTATATGCCCTAATTGCCAATAACCATTGTGACCTTTCTTCACACGAAGATGCTGATAAGTAGTATGTCTTTCCTGGTGTGCTTATATAAATTATATGACTGTGTCCATCCATATCTTTATCCATGATTCCAATGTCGCTGGCAGTTGTTACATCGATGAAACCTAAATTAGAAGAGCAGATGTTTGTACAATACAAAGGTCTCTGTGACTCAGAACACGAACGTTCTGCTAAAGAGGGGCATCACTTATTGAAATCACGCTAGAATTCTTATGCTAACAGTTGAGCCACACATAAGAACGCTAATGTGCTATTTCAAAAATCGAACACAAGGACATCAAACGCTGATGAATCTGCTGCTTTTAAGGCGATTTACAGCGGTATATTGATTAAGACTTGATGCTACTCGCTCTCCTTATTTCCCTGCCCTGTCTCTATTATTTTCTCGCTCCTTTGAAGTACTGCAAATTCTCAGGTCTAGTAAAAAATACTGCTTTAGCTACATTCGTGTTTTTTCCAGTCAATGTAACATTTAGCGAGCACTTGATTAATCATTTATTGCCAATGTATCCATTTCCTTTAGAACTGCAAGAAGTTAACTCTGGTATCATAGAAGAAGGAATTTTAACTGCTTTACAAGGTAAATCTTGCTCTGATAATGTTATAGTCTTTTATACGTAACAATTATAGGAATCTACAGAGTTTTATTATAGATAATTATGGAAGAAATGACGTGTTTCCTCCCTTGTATCCTTTGTCATTTAAACAGACTTTAAGTTTGATTTTGCAATTTGATCAGAAATGGCACAAGAGAAATGCAATGGTAGAAAAGAGAGGAATAATAACAAAGTATATATAGAAAAGAATCATGACAAAATACGTGTTAGCTCCCATGCTGAAAAAATGTCTATAAATTAGTGTTTGCAATGCAATAAACTTTAATACAGTTATGAGGTATGATGCACCATAGAGTGCTAAAATGCTCTCAAGTTCCCAATAGAAGAAGGATTGGATTACATGGATTTGGGAATTAAAGGGCTATCAATATCTTCGAATGTTAGTAGGATTGACAAGTTGATGCCATTGAGAAGAAGGCCAAACTCATCAAAAAAATAAAAAGTTGAAAAAAGTAAAAGATCAAAATGACAATAAACCGAAGACAAAAGAGGAGATTAGTATGCTATAGATGATATCATATTACTGTACATTATTATATTATTGCTGAAAAGTTGCTTGCATTTGTTAGCTACATTATAGATATTCTAATTTACTTTGTTTTCAACGTTAGATATAAGTTGCCTGCATTCCTTTGTTACTCTTTGATTCGCATGGCTCTGTCTTTAGAGGATTTTGTAGATTGTTCATAACATCATCAGCTAAACGACACGTTTTTTTATAAGAAAGATTCTGGCCCAGTACTGAAACTCTCCTAAATTTTCATGATTTTAGCAGTAGCAAAACTCTCTTTGGATTTTCTTACCAAGAATGTCTGAAATTGTTTACCACTACACTGATAAAAAGACAGGCAGACACTACACACGCAGAACACCGCAATACATTGATAAACACAGGGACCCTATAAGAATCAAGCAAATTAGATTGCGGGCTTTGGAGAAAATTGGAATTTTTAATTTATGTGAACTTACAGGCTTTCTCAGGTCTCAAAAATTTGGTAATCAACTTTCTCAACATTGTGAGCAATGGAGTATTACTTTCATACAAGCCATTTTCTTATAAAAAGGAAACGTGTACGCATGATTCGTTCTATTCGAATATATCTGATTTATCAGACTTAACCCCTGCAGTAAGCTGTCACAGTTCACATGTTGGACACATTGGGTTACATTGCCAACGTCGATACTTGAACCTTTCCGCAGGCACGGCGCTGTCAAATAAAAATTGGGAGCTACACACACAAACAAAGTGGGGGGGCTACAAACAATAAATTGCTTGATGAAGGCTAGAAAAATCACTGACTGGCAAAAAAATTGGGGTCTCAGTTCCCCAGCCTCCCTACCAACGCCTTGCCTGTTCTATGGCTATTGTCTATAAATGCTTGCTTTATACTTATCTTGAGTAGCATCGTATACTACCAATATTACCGTCACCTTGACAAAAATCCATGGTGTTTACCGCAGCATTAGCTGCTTCTTTGTTACCGCTCCTTCTTTTTTGGGTAAAGTACATAGAGCAACTAACTCAAGAACTATAGTTCCAAAACTGGATTCTTTGAACCGAATGAGAACTTGATAGTTCCAACCGTAAACCAAAAGAATCCAAAGTTTTTCTGTGTAAGTATTTACCAGTTTCAAACCGCTTTACTGTTCGTCTACATCTATCAATCAATCAATCAATCAATCACATAAAAGGAAATAAACGCTTACAACAATAATGCAATGCCATTTCCTTCCTCATATTAGGATCAAACACTCAAAACATACCTATTGGCATGATTCCTTCCTTGTGTGATGAATGCGACTTGTGGTAGAATAACTTCAACCAATCCTTTTTGCCTTTTCTTATATGACAAAACACGAAATACCTCTGCTTCCATTTCTTGAAACTTGGGAGCAACCGATCACCTGAAGGCAATTTGAGCAGTCCCTGTTTTATGTCGATTTTTTCTTCCTTTACAATAGGCGATTCCATACTGTTGCCTGCTTTCTTGCAACATTCCTCAAAACTCTAACTGTCCAACGCAGTTACGGTTGGTTTGCATGTAACACAACACGGGCGGTTTCGTACAATAATAGATTGCATGTAACGCAACACTGACTTCTTTATCCTAGAACAACAATGGCCAAGAAAGACGTCGATTTGAAGACAGCAAGGTACGCAAAGGTTGAAATCATGTTTACACTATCGTGTAAAGACATGCCTGTAAAAGTGGCAAAAAGGATGTAAACATCAATGTTATGAAGTTGTCTGGATATTTATTCGGCGAGTTTAATTTACCAGTTGCGCTTGTCTTATCTACGAGGTACTGTTTGTTTCACAGCTATGCGTGGAATTTATACAACCTAGCTCACTTGGTCTCACAAGTTAGGAGCTGAGAGTTAAATTCCATGCTCGGAGAACTCAAATCTGAGTTCGTCGAGTCTCCTCCAATTAAGATTTCCTCGCTTACTGGGGAAGGGGTGGCAGGTAAGAACAGACAGTGCATGGTACCTTGACCCTTAAAACAGTTAATTTTTAAATAAATATTAATAAAGGATGGGTTCTTTTTATCAAAGCTCACAAGAGGAACTATGACAAGTTATACAAACACAGTCCTTTGTGATGGTGGACTTCCATTCAGTGCTTGTTGTCGCTCGCTCGACTTTTAGCCATGATATTTTAATCTAGATATGCGTATTTTTAAAGGCTGATAGCTTGAGCTGGGCGCGCGATTGCTAAAAAAGTAGAAGTTCATCCGACTTTTTGCGATCGATCGAAAGCGCCGAAGCCAGTTGCTTTAAACAACAGCAAGAAATCGCGTCTTAGCAAAAGCAATTTGTTAATATTGAGCAGTTGTTGATGGCTGCAGGATACAAAGATGTTCCCGAGCAAGTAAGTGCCCTTAATGTAAGCAAAACTGCTCATCATCAAGAGTCAATTGAAGAAAGTCGTGCGCGCGACAAAAAGCACCATTGCAAAGGATCGATAGCAAATAGTCGGGCGCGCAATAAAAGACACTGAATGGAAATTCACCTTGAGAATGCACCGACGAGGGTGCTTTGTGTTTCAACAATTTCGATCTTGCCAACAATTTTTGAAGCTCAAAACGTCTGTCTAGAAGTAGCGCACGACTGCAACTTTTTGCTCACAAAAATTACTTTTGAAGCACAAGAGTACCTAGTTTGTTTTGCTAGATTTACTAAGTCTGTAAAAAGGCTAACACTTAGACTGTGCATGACCTTGATTATTTTAAATTAGAGATCTAACATGGAATGAAAGGAATTGTAAGTGTACATCAAAGATTGCCAAATGTATACAAATTATAAGCGAACACGGGCGGCACTAGCCACCACAAACTAGGCCAGATTTTAGCAGGCAACTTCATCTTGGGACTACACCCTTCCTTATGAGATATGCAACCAAAGGATGAAAACTCGTATGACATGGCGTAGCACAGAGTTATACCATAGACATCTTCCACCTCCTAAAACCTTTCTCCTCGAATTCGGACGAACAGCAAAATTGATCCTAGACAACAGGAGAGGGGGACATGTTCAATCATTCAACGACTATATATATATATATATATATATATATATATATATATATATACATATATATATATATATATGTGTGTGTGTCTGTGTGTGTGTGTGTGTGTGTGTGTTTATTATAGGTATCTATGTACTTATGCACATATGCTCCTGGTTCTCCATAGAGTATACCATTCATTCCTTTACTCATTCATTCATTCACTCATTCATTTATTCTTTTATTCACTTATTCTTTCATGCATTCACTCACTCGTTCAGTTATTCATTCACTATTTGTTAAGATAAGCTGACTGCTTAAATAGGCAGCAATATTACTGCTGTGAAATACTGACTCTGCTTTTCTACCTACTGAGGAGAATGAAGAGATGAATGAATGTAACAGCCTGTGAATGGAGGGTGTATCTACGACACAGAATCTACGACAACAGTGAAGCGTGAATTAAGATACTCCGCAACTTGTGTGTGTTTTTGATCGAATGTTTTCATTTTCGCCTAAACCATGTTGTCATTGAACAGTGTTGATTTGAAACCGTTGTTCCACAGGTTGCTATATCGCGTTATCAATACCAATGCTTTTGGTTTCAATTTCTCAGGAAGACTTGCTCTTCGTATTTTCGGAACTTCAACTTGGTCACTCTCATCAAAATAATATAGCCAAGGAGTATTAAGCAGTCTAGTCGTGTATTCACAAGGGAGGGAGAGAATTCTCAGATGTGCGCTAGCTTCAACAGAAGTTTGATAGCAGTTTGAACCATCTACATACAAAGTGTGCATAAATCAAACCAGAAATATTGGTGGCAGCTAGTAAGCGTATAATCCACGAATTAAATCTTAGCTTGAACTTGCCGAGATTTTTGCATGAAAATAAAAATTAGAACCTGTGGCTAAAAATGGCGCGCTCGTAACGGAAGTCTGGAAAGAAATAACTCAAAAAATTATTTGTATCTTTCTTGATTAAATAGCTCCATATGAATTAGACATATTACTCCGATATTTTAGTATAAATTACTTGGTGCATAACAAGAGGCTCGCACACTTAGCAACTGTCACCCCTGTGGCAAATCTGTGAGCGATCTTCCAGGTATCATAGCTATTACAGGTGTAAGTTATTGAATGTTACAACTCCTGTTCACTTCAATAGCTCAATAGGTAGTCAGAATATTAATATATAGACTTGGGCTATAAAAAACCAGAAGATTTCGGTACAAAATCAGGTTGTTCTGGTCTTTGAAGTAGGTGTCCTTTGTTGAAAAAGTTGGAATTTGCAAATGCGACTAAACGCAATCTAAACGTAAACCCCCTCTTGCTTTGTTTCTTTGGGCGAACTTGGCAATTTTCAGGGCGAATACTCTCACTAAATCTACTTCTAATCAGTGCTTCCAGTGCACCTTGGCTATATAACTATTATTTGCCCCCCCCCCTTCCTAATCATCACAACTGCAGTATTCATTTTTTCCCAAATTGGGAGCAACAGTTGCTCTACTATCAGTTTCTCTCTGATTGTTTATATCAATCTGTTGATAAATTACATGATAGATATAATAAGTTATATGTGAATCCAAGATTACTCGATTACTCTACTTCGCATTGCATACTAATGCACAAAGGAATATTGCAAATGTATGCAAAACTCTACAGTTTTGTTATAATATTGACTGAAATTTAGTTTCCTCTTTGCTATATATTATTGATTGAAATTTAGTTTCCTTTTTTTGCTACCTGATTAGAATACTGTATAGGTTCTATTAGTGTCTGCAAGCTTTGCTTAGTCGGCGGATAGAATGTTAAGTGTACTCACTAAGAACATGAGAGCAAGGGTGTGCCGACGGGGCTGTCACACTCCCACAGTAAATTTCTCTTACTACACCCCCATTAAAAAGTCCTTCGGCGCACCACTGCATGAAAAAGTCTGCCAACTTTCTCTCTATTCATTCGTTTTTAGTTGTAGCCGATCCTCTTAAGTAAGTTGATAAATCTTTTTGCCTTAGTATTTGATCTCCAAGTTATTTACACGTCTGCTACGAACACAAGGCTTTCCATGCTATATTTACTTTGCAGAAATTTGCTCAATCCAACAGTTAATGAATTTCTCTTTTGTCTTTCACTATCACCTTCTCTAATGCCAGAAAGTCGTGTCTGGAATGAACCACCAGATGCCACAGAATTTGTGTTTGCATCATCCCCATGATCTCTTGTGCTTTGCAAATGTCTTTTCCCACCACTGATGATTGGCTCTGGGGTGTACTTATTACCTTCAACATTTAAGTAAGGCGTAGATATTTCAGGGGGGATCATCCCTTTACGAGGTCCTTCTCCATCTGAGAAGACTTCTTCAAAGCTACCAGATAAGCTCGATTTTACTGAAGAAGACCCTTCTGGACTTAGGAAACACAACGGGCCATTACTAGTATGGCTTGAACTCAAACTGCAAGGCAACGACAATCTTTTAAGTACCAATTCACTCTCATCTTTCTTCCCGGCCATGTCAATATACTCCTCGCTACTTCGAGAGCCGAGTGAGGGCGACACCGTATTGCCCTCTTCATTGGCATGGGCTGTCCTGCAATCAGACAAGGCAACAGGAGACTTCGAAATTTTTCCGCTGCTACCTGGTAAGATATTACCTGAGCCTCTTGCCAAGCTCTCCTTTCGACTGTCTCTGAATGCCAGTGGTAACGGAAGAGGTTCTCGTGTACGTATGTTCCTTTCGGCTTGAGAAAGGATTTGTTGCTTACTTTCCTCTGGGCTTGTCGTATTTGAAGCAAATGTATCTTCCACCTGATTGCGTGGCATTTCATAAATGCTTTCAATAATACTATTATCATGTAAAGAGCTATGTATTGCCTGGTAAATGTCTGATTTTTCGGGGCGTACCCACATATAAATCTCTTTTGGAACATACCGATCCTTGCATTTTGGACAAACCAGATACATTTCCATAATTTTGTGTCTGCTTCCATTTGAACCCGTATATGGGCCAGAACCTGGTTCACTGAGCTTCCTTTTATCTATAAAAAGCACGATGTTTTGTTAGAACCGTCAGATAGGACATAACCGGGAAGGCATATTGTAGATATTGTAGATAATATACGAAGTGAAGTTTTATAGTTTTGCTCAAACATAATGCTAAACTTAATGACTGGGTAAATATGAGGATGACAGACAACCAATTAGAAAGTGTTGCAAGCGTGAGGGCAAATGCAATGGCTCATTAGCAGAAGTGAGTAAGGGGCAAGCAATAGAGCGGCACATGAATAGAGGGCTACTTCAATGAGGTAAAACGGATAAATACCTAAATGACCTTGATTACCATTCCAGCCATTCCATGATTGTGCTCTAAAGACAATGAGTAGTACATTTGCAAGAACAAAATAATAATACTCGCAAACTTCCTAAAGCGACAAACTAGAATTAGGAATTGTTCTTGAAAAAGGCCTATTTCGAGGTCTGGATGTATTAGTTCGTATATGTATATATACAAATATATATATATATATATATATATATATATATATATATATATATATATATATATATATATATATATATATATATATATATATATATATACATGTATATACATATATATATATATATATATATATATATATATATATATATATATATATGTGTGTGTGTGTGTGTGTGTGTGTGTGTGTGTGTGTGTGTGTGTGTGTGTGTGTGTGTGTGTGTGTGTGTGTGGGTGTGTGTGTGGGTGTGTGTGTGGGTGTGTGTGTGTGTGTGTGTGTGGGTGTGTGTGTGGGTGTGTGTGTGTTGTGTGTAATAAATGTGATTTTAAATATGATAATAAATGTGATTGAACTTTGAAATACGCATTGAAATTTGCACGAAAGCTGCTATTTCTTAAGATATCAATTCAAAAACAAAAGTAGTAACTCACCTTTCCAGTGAAGAGGGAAGCTGAAAGGAAACAGAAACCATCAGATTAGTAATGTGAGCAATGCTGTATGGATTAATCGGACGAAAGGTCAATTGTTTTCAACCAGTTTTGCATGTATTTCTCTTTTAAAATGTGCAAACAAACGAACCATTACATATAGTAGATGGGATGCGGAGGTTAAAGTTTAATAGTTTAATGATGTGAACAATTGCGTAGGAATTGGTGAAATGTTTGACTTCTCACCTTGCTATATTTTACTATGGTAATGGTTTGCGATGCACAGATAAGAATGATGGATGTTTTTAGTGTGAAGTTTGCGTCGCACAATCGAAACAAGGGTAGTAATAACCGCACGTATGGGGAAGGAGTAACAACTTAGATTACTCTGTAGGCCCATGTGTGTCATTGAGAAGCATAGCACAGCAAATCATGAAAAAAAGAACTGAGATTGTAAAAGAGTTGCACTTCATACCTTAGATTTGTCATCGTATTTATATGCCCTAATTGCCAATAACCATTGTGACCTTTCTTCACACGACGATGCTGATAAGTAGTATGTCTTTCCTGGTGTGCTTATATAAATTATATGACTGTGTCCATCCATATCTTTATCCATGATTCCAATGTCGCTGGCAGTTGTTACATCGATGAAACCTAAAATAGAAGTACATCCTTTGTATATAGAAAATAAATAGATACATCCATAAAACTTATAATATATATATATATATTATATATATATATATATTTATATATGTATATCTATTATATATATACAATATATATATATGTATATATATTTATATATGTATATCTATATCTATATACATACATATATATATAGTTTTGTACAAGCGAAATATAGCATACACTCTTCCAGAGTCCAGAAAAAGTCACGGCTCCACGGCTGTGAGCCGGAGGAAGATTTTGCGTTTTATGTTATATTTGAGGAAGGTTTTGTAATTTTTATCGACAATCCAGTTTCAGCCAAGTTTTCAGTTAATGTGACATCGACTGTGACAAGCATAGCCCTTCTACAGCAGTATATCTAGAGACACACAATGCAGACTTCAAGAACGTTGGCTAGCTTTGATTTTTTAAGAAAAAGCAAGGTTTATTATGAAGATTTGACAGCCGATGGAAGGTTCGACATTTTCCTATACTCTGCATTCTTCAAAGAAATAGGCATCTATTTAGTCTTTTTGCACTATGCAGCTATTCACTGCTAACTAGTGTCAGCCTTCGACCTTCTTCAGAGCAACAGTCTTCTCAGAGTCTTCTTCAGAAGTAATATAGCGTGGAATTTTTCTAGGTTGGCAAATATTTCATTTTGCTCCAACCAGGGTAAGGCAACTCCTGTTTCTTTTTCCAGAATATCCACAAGATCGGGATGGTGTTGGAGAATAATCAAGTGTGTTGTCATCACTATAGTTATAGAGTGTTGCCTGCTTTATGATAAGAAATAGGTCACTTATACAAAAGTTAAAAAGGATTGGTCCCAGCTCACAACCTTGGGATACACCAGATAAAGCCTCTTGAAAAGAACTATACGTATCATTTACCCGAACACATTGCCTATTTGAACACATTTATATGAAAGCGAGGGCCTTCAAAAATGGTGCTAGGTGCAAATCGGATAACAATCTTACAGGAAACAAACTATAAGTTACAAACAATCACCAACATGAGCACCTATTCAGGCACCAAACAAGAGAACAAGATATCTTAGAACATTGTTCTGGTACGTAAATATACACACAAACACAATTATTGAGACATTTTTTCAGTACATCTGGAAAAATTAACGGTTATTTTTTTTACTGCTCTAGCTAGGGTGCTGTAAATGGGAGATGCCTTGTTAGCATTTAACTTTTCAACCTGTTGCGAAGCTTCCGATGTAGTAATATTCCTAAAGGTAAACGGTTTGGAGGGCTTCAATGTTTCCTTTATCTTCTCAATACTCGGGTGTTAACTATACTTCATTCTTGCTATATCAATAGCAAGGAATAAAGGGTTCTTGTATTTCCCCTTTTTACTTGAAAAATATCTCCCGTTTTGGTATAAGCTTCAAAATTAATAAATGTGTTTGTACAAGTGAAAACAGTCCAAGTCAAGTGCTAATTTCATGCCAAATCCAAACAAATACTCCACCAACATCTACTATGCCATTTTATGCGACGCGTAAAAGAAAACGTCTGTGGTGAAAAAGTCGTTTGTTAACCTCGCAGTAAATTTTGTACTTGATGTTTAAAGTTTAACATTGTTTTCTCATTTGATAAAAAATTGGCAAAGAATAGAGTTTTTTCGGGAAGTTATATATGTATACATATATTGATATATACAAACACACAAACACACAAACACTCATAAACACACACAAACATATACAAACACATACAAACACACACAAACAAGACTTTCACATGAGCACCAAAGGAATCTACAAGATTCTCTTCAATAGGGCATCTGCTAACATTGTCACTACAGGACAATTGCCCGGGCGGGCCCTCTTCCTGATCTAAACAGCATTTAAAGTCTTTAGCTAACTCATCTGGGCTACTTTTAGAAGAATTTTGTTCTTTTCTCAAAATGCAATGTTCACCAATGCTAATCTGTCAATGGAATGGACACTGGAGTAAGGACCTTTTTGATAGCTTCTCTTTGGGCATATAGACCGAACTTGGCTGCGAATGTAATGGGGACCTCGACTGAGCTTAGCGTACTAGTCAAATTTCGTTAAATGATGCACTCCTCTTCAAAGATTCACGTCGCTACCTTTGAGCTTCAATAATTTGCATTTCAGCCTTCTCAACAACTTGATCAAATTCAAGGATCATTGATGTATTAAACTTATTAGCTTTGATAATTAAGAGTAATAAGGGAGACATATCGAAGTGAAACAAAGTGAAAAATTGACAAATCCAACCGATACTTGGTAAGATTCAGCAAGTGAAAGTGGTTCCTGTTTCAGGGAGTACCCATCAGACTGTATTCTCACTATCAAAGGTTTTCCTTGCGGTTTTAATGGTCGTCGCAACTCGTTTCAGCTCGACCCATAGAGATATGGCTCAGCTGGACAAGTCTCTATATAACTACGTTAGTAAACCGTACTTTATCCAATGTCTACATCAAATGATAGCTCCCTTACAAGTCTAGCCCACCCTTGCACTACGATAAATGTTGATGTTGTACAAAAATACCTAGAGAAATATACTAAACTACTGAAAGTGCAATATCATCAAATTGCGGAAATAGATTGCACCATACCTTGGCCTTGAACAATACAGAGAGTATGCGCAAACAGGAACTACACTTGAACTTTATAGACATAATGCTATGTGTTGCCTTATACCAAACTCAAACGTTTCACAAACCTTTTGGCATGTTTCCTTCCTTGTGAGATGACTGTGACTTGTGGTAGAATAACTTCAACCAATTATTTTTGCCTTTTTTAATTTGACAAAACACGAAATACCTCTGCTTCCATTTCTTGAAACTTGGGAGCAACCGATCACCTGAAGGCAAATTTAGCAGTCCCTGCTTTATGTCGATTTTTTCTTCCTTTACAATAGGTGATTCCATTCTGTTGCCTGCTATCGTCCGAAGTTGGTCAGCATTCAGTCCGTACAACTTCTGATTTCCATTTCATGAGCGCTTATTTTGCAAACTGAAAGTTTATGATCCACGATTGCGCACAACAATTGAATGTAATGCAACACCGATTTCTGTGTCCTGGCTTAACAAAGACCGGATCTTTCAGAATAAAGACGTCATAAAGAAGCTTCTAAACAATAATCAATTATTCAAGAATAAGGAAGTTTACATTATCTCATAAGCAGACCTCTATGAGAACACATAACGTTAGTAAATGTCATGTAAATCTAAGGGCATCAGAGCATGTTAACATGGGCACAATCTTCTAACGATCCATTCTCAAACCCAAGAGGTGAGATCGTTAGTCAAACGTTTTATTTTTCATCTTGAGTTTGTGTGTGCCTTGTTTCGTGTGAGACATAGACAAACGAACAAGAAGAACCTTTTTTTGCAAGGTTAGCTTCATAATTAACTGATCTCCAATGATTCGAACGCTCATTGTTGCTGACATCACACGTATCACATCGTATAACTGTCCTTCTCATATGACAATGGCAGGCATTGACTTGAGGAGAGAGGTGCAGACGTTACTTTGGTACGAGGAGGAAGGAGATATCGAAAATCTTAGGAAAGTTCCTCTGATTTGCTACCAGGTGTTCAACTGCGAAGGCGATCCTAGGGGTCTAGATCCCAGCCCTTTCCACAAAGGAATGAAGGTATCCATTTTCTTGGAACGGTATGAAACTGTTTGCTTAACTTCATTAAAGTAGATCATTAACTGTGTTACAGCTTCTAGGGATCGGGTTATACAAGTACCATATTTTCTCTTTAATACCCCCTCTCCCCTCCAATGAGCCCCCATGAAATGTGCTTGAAGATACTAAGTTCCCGGAGGGGGGGACTTAGCAGAGAATTTATCGTATCTGACACATCCCACATAAAGAACTAGCTTATAAAACGGTTTTTCTCCAAAATACTAAAAGAACGATCTAAATATAAGCATTAGTATCTAACGAGGCTTTTATCATGGTTTGTATTTGCCTCTAGCTTGTATTGGACACAATCATATCATCTGCGTAATCATACTATGGTGTAACTGCAGGCATCAGTACCATCCACAAAAAAGAGAGTATCGTTAATAAATATATTGAATACAAAGGATCCCAACACAGGACCTTGAGAAGCATCCATTTTATTTCTCAGTGGACTATATGCTACATTTACCTTTACCCACTGTGGCTTTTTATTTACGTAGCTGTAGATGGCCTTAAGTGCACACCTATTACAACGTTATGCGTAGAGTTTTGCAGTTAACAATTATGACAGCAATCAAATGCTGTGGAAAGATCCGTTCGAAGTGCACCTACATAACCATTTTTATCAAGAGGCTCGCTACAATTGTCAATAAGTCTTATGAGTGCATGTTGTGTGCTGGGTTCTTTTTTCTGAAAACCACAAAGATATTTGAACTTATAGGCTCGATAAATATGGAGCTATTTTATCTAGTATGCATCGTTCGTACACTTCGGAAACCGCGGTTAATATACTGATATGTCCAGCAATGTGCACAGAAAATGTCGTTTGGAAGGGAACGATAAGTAAAATGTGATTAACTTTTTTGACCAACTTTATCTCCTCTAGAACACAAAGAAGCAAAGATGACAGTTGCTATTAAAAGCATGTTAGTTGCAATACCACAGAGAGATAGCTCGCCATGGCCAAGCGCGGATCCAAGGGAGGCCGGGGTGCCATGCCCCCCCCAACTGTAACATTTAGTATCGCTAAGATATGTGATTCAGAGATATACCACTTGAAATAGACCAGAAAATTAATAAGAAATTAATTGAGTATTCTACACAATACTCCAAAAGTTTTAGAAAGGCATGGCTACGAAAAATTTCTTACCCCATCAATTTTATTTGCAAAGTGGCCTCACCCGAAACTGAGCCCTTCTTTCGTGCAAGAGATTTTCTGTAATAACGAAATTTACTACAATTTACGAAATAATAACGAATTCCTGCAACTTAGGGTAAGATCGGTTAACTATGGCACAGGAAGCATCAGATTTAAAGATCCACAACTCTGGCAAATGCTGCCTAAAAGTATACGTAACTCAGATTCTCTTCATCAGTTTAAAACATACATAGAAAGTTGGAAAGGGGAAAATTATCCATGCAAACTCTGCTGCATTTTTATTCCACATCTAGGGTTTCTATATTAACTATTTTAGAAAGTTGATTCTACCTTATATATCATAGAAAATTGTAAATATTTCATCGATCTCTTTTGTTAACGTAATTATTTCATGTTATTTGTATTTTGGTTTATAATAATTGGATTTAATTAGCTAATCTTCTTTAGCTATCATTGTATGTCCAACATTAAAGAAATTGATAATACTAATGAAAAATAATGAGGAGGGCGTTGCGTTCCCCTTCTCCATTTGGCAAATTTCTGGATAGGCCTTTAGTTTTTCGTAATAAAAATATCCTCGCGTTTGAACACGCAAGATATACCTCCATTTTCAGCTCATCAAGAAATGCTCGATTGATTAAACAGGACAGGACTTTTTCAGGTTCAGTTTATGAATCTGTATTATCACATCTTGCATTTAAAAAATTCCTAAATTCGTATCTATGCTCAGTTTGCACATTTTCCTTGATACTTTTTGCAGATGGATGAGATTTATATATTGTCAAAGCAATAAAAATCGACAGTGTCAGTATAGTAATGCTCATCATTGCCCAATTCATCATTCTTCATGAAGGAAGCAGCTGTAGGAATATGAATCTTACCTAAAAATACTCGGAAACAATGGCTTAGTAGTTCTCCAAATTGTCTACCCTCTCTTAATACATTTAAATTAAATGTCACCACAATAGTTACATTCGGCGTTGCGTAATATGTTGCTACGGTCCACACGTTCAAGTGATATCTGTAATTTCCTTTCCAGCCAGGAGGCAAATTAATTCAATTTTAAAATATCATCTAAATCTATTATCTTGTTGCATATTCAATGCTCTTTCATGCATTAAGGAAAACACAGATAAACCTCACACAGTCCTCAAGCTTTTGCGCTTAAAATATTTCAGATGAAACTGAGCGTGTGTACTTGTAGTAGGTTATGCATAGTTGCATACCAGTGATCAAGCATTCATAGGTTTATTCTGAATTTAGGTAGTGTACGTAGTGGGGAATCAGCCTGCAGTGATGGTAGACACCACATGAGATAGGCCAAGTAATACGGAGTTTCCAAACTCAAATTTGTAGTTCGAGAAGAAAAAGGTTTGAGATGCAAGACTTCTGGAAAGGTATAATTCATAAAAATATAAAAAATTTTTTTTTTTTTTTTTTTTTTTTAAAAACTTCGAATTTATAAAATATATCAACTAAATACTACAATCATACGTCTCACTAAATTAGGCAACGTACAACTGGCTGTCAGGTATACTAAACAAGCATAGATTACATAAAAATATATATAAAGTAGATAACATCAATATTAACGAGTATAGAAAAAAAAAAAAACAAAATTAAATAAAAATAAAAATAATAATAATAATGATTTCATATTTCTAATAAGTCGGGCTTTGTCCATGATTTATTGCGGCAACAGAATATAAAGTAAGTACATCTAATAGTGATGTTGATAAGTTGGGACAGAATGTGTTTTTGTGAATTGTTATTAAAACCTAAAGATTTGAGAAGGTTAACAAAAGATTCAGAGGACTAATAATAATAATAATAATTATAATAACTTTATTACAGTTTCTAAATATATTTAGCACTTCTGCTAATTGGGGACATTATCTGCATGCGATCTTTAAAACTTTATTAAATATCTGCACTTAACCTAACCATTCTATAAAGTAATGTATAAAAGTACAAATAGTATTGCTTTTGCCTACCAGTAGCTCAAAGTAACCTGTAAAGTAAAACTGTAAACCTAGTTGATAGATAAAGACTACTATTTGCAAGACTAAAGGAATTGTATTCATCTCGTAAAAGAGAAGTCATTATATAAATGTAACTTCAAGAGGCAAAGTACAACAGTCATCTTTCTGATAACAATAAAGTAAAATTACTCACTTTGACTTGAAAGGCACAGAACCTTCATTACACGCATTTTTATATGAGGAACCTGGCTATATGCCTAGTTCTATATGTTCCTTATTTCTGGACCTCCAATGGTCAAACTGTAGTACTAAAAATTCCTTAATAGTTCCTTGATTTCACTCCACATTTAATGCCATGCAAATGGTGCAGACACAAGGAAGGGTCGAAGTCCTGAATTTTGCCTATAACTTTGGCTATAACTTAAGACCAATGAAACATGAAACACTTGACACAAACATAGCAAACAATCTACGCGGGTTTTGACTTCAAATGAATGGAACCGGCTTTCTAAGTCTTTGTTAGTTGCTGCTATAAAAATTTTTCAAATTGAAAAGTTCCTTAAGGAATTGTATAATCTCTTTAAATATTTTGGCATTCTACATGTAGGTTCCTTATAAAGTGGATCTTTATAAAAAAACATGTAGTATGCATTGGCTAGCGTTCAGTATAACAAGTTTGCTTTCTATGCTGCATCTGCCCAGCATGATAAGCATGAACAAAGATTACACTAACACTTCACATATTTCTCATTTGTCTATGGTAGTAACTCGCTTGCAGGACACATTACAAAGGGCACGCTATAGGAAATTATAGAAGAGTTATACGTAGGGAAAAAGGTGAGAGTAAACAACAAACAAGACCAAAATGATATGTGATGGCAATACAGAACGATAAAGGACAAGATTTAATCATGGATAAAGAAAGTTGGAACACAGAACACAATTACTATTTTTAGTAATTATGTTATGTATCCTACTAAAGTCAAAGGCTTGAAGCTTTCTCCAGCTTAATTACTTAAAAGCAAGTACAAACAAGTTGGTAAAACTTCCCAGTATTTTCCTATTGCTGCCATTACAAAGGAAAGATTTTGCCTAGGACATACACAATTCCTGTAAGGCTGCTTTTGCGCTACTTCAAATCTTACAGCTAAAATCAAGCAACAATAAATAAGTATATTTCTAAGAGTTGATCGCACAGGGAATCTTGGTTGAGCTTAATTCACTTTCTGTTTTAGAGAGATTCCCCGTGTAATGTATGCATATCTAAAGTACAATCACTGTCAAAAGTCTTGGAGCACTTACAATACTTTTAGACCCATAGAGCAAACTCCCCCACTCCCTTTCAGAACAATGTCGAATTAATCAGGGATTACCTACAGCAGATACTTCGATTCGCTCTCAAATACCACTCAAGAAACTAAGCTTTTACTCCAACACTGTTTTCAGGGGGGGGGGGGGGTCATTAATCGTCAAATTTGATCGGAAATTTACTATTGTCAAATAAACTATTCATTATTCCATTGGTGTTCCTAGGACTTTTGGCAACGATTATAGCTCTCCCATTTATCGTGTTGGGCGATTTAGTATGCTTTGTTCTTAAGCAACCCAACCTAAATGTTTCATAGGATGATATCGCATTTGTTTTTCTTTGGTGTCCAATTACCTTATATTCGTATTTTTGTGGAATAGTACTTAGCTTGTTCATTCTTATCATTTACTATGTTCTCATCTAGCTTGAGATGTCGAGGATCTCATACCGACCGTTGTCATGGTCTCTCTTGTTAGCTGACAATAGAGTCACATGTGTATCATCTGCTATCATACTCACTTAAAGAATCAAAGATGAATGAACATCAATGACATAATTGAACCCCATTTTTGATATTCCTATTCAGTATGAGGCTGCTGTGGTGCACCTACCATTAATCAGCTTCAAAAACTTCAATGCAGAGCTGCAAGAATTATGGTGGAAAGCAGCTTTAATGCCCCTAGCGGACCACTCACTGAGAGCCTCGGTTGGAAGACTATTCGTGAGCTCGTAGATGAAGAATCAAAAGTAAAAGTCTACAAATCTATCAATGGGCTTGCTCCACAGTACCTGCACAATCTTTTTATAGGAAACTTTAGTTGCAACTCTTATACTCTTCGAAATAGAACAACGGATTTGAAGATTCCATAGAAAACATCAACCAATGGCCAAAAACCTTTATCGTATCGAGGTGCAAAACTTTGGAATAGCCTATCAAAGAAAGCAAAGCAGTCACCTTCTATTTGTGCTTTCAAAAACAATTTGTAATGGACTGGGGATCCTCTAAGTGGTCGGCCGGTAGCTGCGTATGTTGAAATGTGCTCGATGCCAACCGATCTTAAGACGATTGCCCCTTTTTGAGTTTAGGAAAGGGGCTGCATTAGTGTCTAGATTGCTAGGGTGAGCTTCGGTTCCTTGATTTTATACTTTATTTTATGCTTTTATTTAAGAAATTCCTGTTGTATTTTTAATCATGGTATTTACTAGTTTTGCTTTTATTTATTAAACTGTAAAAGTAAATGGAGGGCCCCTTGAAAAACAACACCTGCTGAAAGGCCACCCTCCTAAAATTAAATGAAATGAAAGAACTTCAATGAAATTCAGATAGATGGTAAACTAGAGTGGACCTAGACAAGATCCTTGTTGGATGTGCATGCAATAGAGACTTTCAACATACCTTTTTGTCACCTAATGAGAAGCTTTGTTTCTTTTCTTCTACCTAGGGGTTAAACATGTCCCCTTCCATACTAATAGCATCAATGGTACTCAATTTCTTCACCATTATTTCACGATCTCCAGATTAAGAAATACTAACAAATTAGAGAGAGAGGTTAGACAATAAAGTTGCCTCTTGACCGTAGGAAAATATCAAGCAGAGCAGTCTAAAAATATAAATTGAGATATGGATCGTTTCATCATCAGCAGGCCACAAAGCAAGGCAATGTAGCTCAAGGATCAGAATAGGAATCTTGCACCATGTAAAAGAATCGTGGAGAGAAGTGAACAAAACATAGAATGACAAGTAGAAATCAGAAGGAAAACACTCAGGAGAAGAATAACAAAGTCAGATATCATTGAACAATGAGAGAGTTGATTAGAGAATAATCTGTACATGTAGCGAAAATGGGGAACATCCAGTGGGCCAAAATTACAACTGAACGGATCCTGATGAAATGTATAAGGAGTAACGTAAAAAGATACAGTAGTAGAGTAAAGTATACACAAATGCAATCATTTAATTTTAAAGGAGTTTTTGGACGGGAATTGGTAGCTTAAAGTAATCAAATAGCTGCTTGCAAAAGAAGATAGAATAGCAGCAGAGTGAAAGGATAAATAATGTCTGGGGTGGCTCTCTGGTCTTACTTTAATACTTGAGTGAAGGTAATTTGGAAATTATGCAGATTAGCCTTTTTATTTACCCCCGTATTGGCTTTTGATACTTTTATATTTGACTTTTCCTAATTGCCGAAATTGTTACTTCATGGATCTTATTTCATTAAAATTCATCCCACGTCTCAAGACGAAAAAGCAATTATGATAATTAAGAAATGACCCGTTGGAATAAACGGTTGCAAAGTATTTGACTGGCTCCCATATCCAGGAAACGATTTTACTTTGTCGCAGTCCCTCTATTCTAGTGGATTGAAATGAATCTAATTTTGCGAAAGCCAACTTTGATTTCAGTACATTTAACAGGCCCGTCGGAACCGGGGGGGCTGGGGGGGCTTCAGCCCCCCCCCAATATTTTGCAACTATTTGCTCTTTAAATTTTCGAGAAAACATTGCAAGGCCATACTATAAATTCGCAGAAATAATAACCAGTTCAGTTACCAGCTATCCCTTTCAATCATTTATTGCGTGTTCAAAGAATCAATGTATGTATACTTGATTAGGAACTTTAAACAGCATGAGCGAAGAAAGTGAAGTCTTGAAACCTGAATATGTTATGCGAAGATGCTAGGAGGGCATCAGGATCTGACTTTTATGTTCCATTAACCTTAAAACACTTCATCATCGATAGTATTGTTTGGTAATTTGATTATTTGGTAAGCAGATTTTTGGACAATTTTCAAACAAAGATTTGTGTATTAAAGTTAATGTAGCACACAAAAGCACACAAGCATAGGTGATTGAAAAAGAGTGTTAAGAGGATCGTTAAATTTTGTTTTGGCAGTGTTTATGATTTCTTAAGTTGATTGCTGGCGTTCATTGCACGGAGACAGCAGGGAAGTTTTGCTGTCAATGGCTGTAAAGTATTCCGTTAGCTTTTTCACCCACAGGTAATGTTAGTAGATCACTGCAAATACATAGATTCCAGCCAATTTACAACTTCCATTTCAAAAATTGTCTTAATTCTGTAAATAGTAATTCATCCATTAAAAATGGCAATTTGCATAGGCAGGTTGCTTTCCAGCAATCTAAAGGGCGTGGTCGAACAAAAATTCTCCCGGAGCCCATTGCAGTCTGCTTTATTTACAGCCCCCCCAATATCAATTTCGTTCCGACGGGCCTGTTTAACTATCTTAAGAGGACACTATTTTCATTATAGTTTCCTTTTCAAAGGGTTTTAAGCGATCATTATCTAAGTTATTCTGTGGGTGTTATTGAATGCTTGGAGATGGAGAAACGGTAAAGGTTAGTCCCATATGCGATTCCGTATATTGGGGGATACCTGTAAGAGAGGACACTTATCCTGAACCGCCGGCATAGTGAAGTAGGGTGCTCAGATCTTTTCCTCGCCACCTTTAACTTCCCCAATGTTACCACCAGGTACCCATTTGCTGCTGTATGGAAAGTGAGCGAACATCCAACTTTCTGTCCGAGGGTTAGGCTCGAACCATCGATGTTCCGCTCAGCAGTCAAGCGCTCTAACCACTTGGCCACATTCGAAAAATTGAGAAGTCAATTAAACACAACTGCTATTCAGTATAAGCATCTTTCACTGTGCGTTTTCTACTTAAAAGAGCAAGAATTAAAAGTATACTACCAAAATGTATGTTTTTGGCGTTATGTAACTGAAATAGCTCGGCACGCCACGACCCCTACATATTTCATAACAGCTTCTCACAACAGTCGTGTATATCCCCATCCCCCCACTGTTGCACTGTTGCATAGTATTTGAATGACCCTTAATCAGACGGGAGTTAATTAGCGTCTGCATGGATTTTCTCATCCATTAAACTCTATAGTAAAAAAATTCATCAAATTAAGATGTGATATCATAATTGGCAAAGTGTCATTGATATCCTTCACTCATAGTTAATCTCATGGAGCTTCATTTGAGATAATTCCTAACGAATGCTCTTGAAATATCTACTTCGAGTCTCTAGCTCCTCGACTATAAAGGAGGGGATGCAATGAGGCCATAGCTCCCATTTTCCCCTAAGATTGCTCACTTCACTGTTTTAATAATTCCTAGGTGAATTCTTTTGAAACATGCTCTCTAGGCAAGAAGAAGTTTAGAAGATCAAGACAGACCTACTTGAAAAGTGAACTTATTACCCAATGGCTAACAGTAACCTGGAGTTGCCATTCCAGATGATGATCACTAAGAAGCTATTATCAGATACATCGTAGTATCAAAATGGAGCATTTTAGTCAAACAGCCATGCAAATGGAAAGCTGACAACATTTGAAACCGAGATTTCACAAGCTCGACACAAATTAGACACAATAAACATAGTACTATTAGTTTTTCCCATTATTCACAATTATTTCTGAAGAGTGTTAAGCACAACGGCACTCTTTTGCTTTTTTGAAAATAACCTGTCAATTCTAATCTTGAAGAAATTATTCCCGTTTAAGAAATGACCTGAGATGTTTTAATGACATTCTGTTTGCATTGAGAGATCTTTCCTTCCATGAAAAATGTTCGATTAATAAGGGGATTCTGGTTTTGTGGCCATTGGCCAATGTGTGTAAGTAGTGCATCAAGTGCCGCGGAGGAAAGATGGCTGCTTGTTGCAAGATTAACCATGACCATAACATGGCTTCAATCCACCATTGTTAATAAAACAATATTGGTTACTTTTTGCAGCTTATAGGACGTCTACAAGGAGAGGCTACAGAAATCCGATTCATATAGCTGCAAACGATCTTGCTCTGTTAAGTGAAATTAATAGAGCTGCTTTCTGACGAGTTTGCCTGTAGGACCTTGAACATTACTGGTCAATGAAGATGTTGACTACTAGTAAACATACTTTAGTAACACAGGAGGTGGGTTACTAAAAAGGCTACCAAAAAGCGAAAAGGAAAGTTAGAGATAGAAATGGTGCTCGTAGGCCTTGAGGACCGTGACACTTTCATTATCTTTAATCAGGGGGACACAGGGGCAAGCATGCCCCCAAAAAAGACAAATGAACATTTTCGATCAGGTGTGCAACTCCGTAGTAGGTCCTGGGGTCTAGACCCCTGCCATTTCCTTCATAAAGTGAAAATGCCCTTTTTCTCGGATAATTTTGAAACTGTTTATTGTATTTTTTGTGAGTAGGCCTGTTAATATAATCGTTTTTACGCATGGAAATAACGAAATCCTGAGACTTCAAGTACGATTACTTTAATTTCCAAATCCGAAAAATATGATTTCAAGATACATTATCTGTAGAAAGTCTTTAGTGGGCCTCTTTTGCTGATTATACACATGCCCTGAAAAATTCCTAATTGCGCGTCTGTAGGTAGAATTATTTTCATTATAGGAAGAAAGAGCCACCTGGCATAATATACAAAGTAATAGTCTTTCATAGGTCATTGAATTATATTTATCGTATAATAACTATTCCAGCCATGATATTTATTTAGCGTAGAATTGTATTAATATTAAAGCTATCTTTCGTCATGTATAAACGATGAAACATGAAGTCGGTTACTTGTTTATAATTTTATGCAGTTGAGTGCCAAAGTTAAGTTATAATAAAGCTATAATAAAGCTTTAGTTATAATAAAGTTATATGCTTTAGTTATATGCCAAAGTTATAATAAAGCTTTTTACAAAGCAAATTGACGGGAAGTCTTACGACTGATGGAAAATATGCATAGTAATGGAATTCGTTCCTCAATCCTTTCTGCAGGTTTAAAGATGAAGAGAAGAAATGTTTATGAAAATTCTTAAAAGTAGAAAATATGTCAACAATGGCAAAAATACTTCTTCCGTCCGTCCTGAAAGTATTGACAAGGAGAAAGTCGGTTCAACCCATTCAAAGAATACCAAACAGACAAAGAGTCACGATAAAATTCCATCAAAATTGTTGAACATAAGTCAAACTGGAAGACATGTTTTTTTACAAGGAACGCTTTATAAGGAGGCTACATATAGAAGGCTAAAAGATATAAGGAACTTTTACTACTTTCGACAAGGTCCCTAAAGAACTTTTCAATTTGGAATATTTCATCACTATAAACATTCAATAATTAAGAAGCCAAATTCTCATAGAGTGTGTGTAATCCTTGTAACAAGCAAATGGTTCATAAGCGGAATTCCGCTGAAAACTACAGTATCCATAATCCCCTTTATTAACACTGACCACTTGCAATGTCGATAGCACTAATTGTATAGTTCAACTTAAAGAACCATAAGTGAACTTTGTACGAAGATATGGTCAAAAAAGGGCCCAAAAATAAGGGACTTTTAGAACTAGACCCTGTGGCAAGTCCCTTATAAACGAAAAATGTGCATGATATTTATGCCGATGCTGCGTTTTTCGATTTCAGCACGAATAGTTCTTAATTAATAATGTAAAATGAGGCGGCCAAATGCAAATTACAGTCAATGACCTATCTAAAGGAATATGAAAAGGTGCTCAGCGTGTTGGCTTGAATCACTCTTTGCTAGTGGGTACCGTTTTTGCTGGAAGACGGTTTCAAATGTTCAGAAATTAGGGATCTCTTGGCTATCTGGATTGTTTGTGTACTATGTAATGTAAAGTAATAGAACGGATTTATGAGAGAGAGATGACAAGACAAAAAAACATTCTCCTGTTATTAGCCCGTATGCTACTTGAATTCTTCTGACCAGAGAAGAGAACTAATAGCATGATAAATTGCAAGGATGAGGTAGATTTCCACTCCTGCAATAGCATGTTCCTCGAGATTGGTTCAGAGTCAAAAAGAAACAAGCGGGGACTCGATACGCGCCCATCGTAAGGAATTTCTGTAGAATTGTGTAAACTTGCAGAACCTATTTGAGCGGTCTTTGCAGCGTCCATGGTTTGGACTTCAAGATTCTTCGAGAGCTTTCTACCAGAGATTCGTAGTTACCTACTCTGGGTCAGAAAAATTATCTTTTAAACCTCTACCTAAACATGATTTCTTAGCTTGTAGCATTCTATGAGTTTTCCATATTTTCTCGAAAGAAATTGGCGTCTCATGATTTTTCGAGAAAAATAAAGGATCTGTCCTCAGTAAGTTTACTGGTCAATTCTTCTCTCCCCTAGACCCTTTCCTCTCTTCTCACACCTTCTTCAGTCTGTCTAGCTGCTGGGATTGCCGAAGCAAGTATCGTGCTTTGAGATGTTCCTTCGACTTTTTTCTTCAAAGGAGTCAATAAGTTATCAAACTTGTACTATCAAGGATGATTGCCCCCCAATCAATATAGATCACCGCAGTGTGTCAGACCATATTCTTCATTTCTACCGGTTTGAGGTTCGTTTCATGAATGCAAACTATTGTTGCTGGTAGCTCCAAAAACTGACAAAAGGAGGCAAGGAAACCAAACGGTCTATATTCAAAAAGTCAGCTTTCCGACTTTCCTTAGTACTGTCAATGTCTCTTCTCCTGGCTCATACAAATTGTGCATAATATTTCCGCAGTAAAATTGTACTAAATATGGTAGTTTCATCGTAAGCTTATGGAAATATGCCTGAGACTGAAAAAGCCATGTCTGAAACCAAAACTTATTCCACCAGTCTCTAAATCAGTGATGTGTGCTTTTTCATTGTTATTTACAAGTCCTGTTTTGTCCTAATGCCCTTAAATAATTTAGATTTAACCAATAATTCAAGTAGAAAACTTTGTTAGCTAATAGAAACTCTCCCTATAGAACTTCATCATAACCTTTGCATATTTCTTTTTCATTTCAAATACCTATTATGACCCTGACGTACAGAGCTGACGCTGCAAGGTCTCCTACGTTAACAAACTATAACTAAGTGTCTCATTGGGCGTATCCGAATATCCAGAATTGCAAATTGTTGCAAATTCTGTCATATTGAACTGATATCCTCATCAACGAAAATATAGTGCATTTCCCCAGTAAATGATATCTGTGGATCATCAACAAGCAAAGCAATATAGGCTATACCTGGCTTGCTATTTCATGTCAACCCATGTCTTTGGCAATCAGTGGCTAATCAAATGAAATCGGTTCAGAAGACGACTCCATGCCAAAGGTAGTTTGCGTCAATGCACCTGTCTTTCTTAGTTATGTTTCTACATTTCTATTGCTCTCTACCTCCCTTACGAAAATGGTATTTAATGCTTCTGCATAGACATATATCGTCATGTCATCTGAGGAAAAATTCAAGCGTGACTTAGAGCGGGGCAAGGTAGTGGGTGTGAATTCTACAAGGTACTAGTTTAAAAATAACAAGATTTTTCTTAAAATCAAAGCAATTTCAGATCTAATGGGAATCATTCTGGCATCTGCAAAAGCGCTATCAAGCCTTCAGAGCTTATCATTTTTCAACTTTCTACGTGGAGGCTAAAAAGAGATAAAGCTTACTAGAGAGGGGAACTTGCTAAGAAATGTTGACATGAACAAACTTGGAAAGCATGCTATTCAATATATCTATTATACACTCTCGAAAATCTGAATAGCTGACAATGCTATAACTATTTTAGAAGGCAACTGCCGTACTGATCAGAGTTATGAGTAAGTTCTATTAACTCTGCAAACTACTCAGATCTTGCCCATTTTCGTTGTTGTAGATAGCTACTAGTTTTCCTCTAGAGTAGGTTTTGTTACCTTTTCCATTTTGGTAGAAACTCATCGAAAGCATGAAGACAAAGAATTAATTGTCGTGGTCCCACAGACCCTGCAGTTACCCCCTGGATACAAATTCGACATAAAACATCACCCTAGCGAAGCATGTATAAGTACAGTATTCCAATTGGATAATCTAGGGTGTGACGTGTGAGGAGAGCTTTCAAAGCAGAGCAGGACTTGCCTCGCTACAGTTTCCAAGTCATTCATAATAACACTACAAAATACCCCGCACTCAATTCTGATTGGACGGCATTAAAAGACGAAGATGAGATCGATCTCAGTGGGTAAGTAGATAAGGCCATTTGCTGCAAAAGTAACTCGTGCTGTTACGAACACATAATCCTCCACGTATCCATTTAGGATCTGCCAACGAATTTTGTGCATTTGCTGGTAAGATTTCCGCAAGTGGGTTGTACAGCGAGAACTGGTAAGTAATCATACATAATATATATATATATATATATATATATATATATATATATATATATATATATATATATATATATATATATATATATATATATATATATATATATATATATATGTAAGTATAATCACATTCCAAGGTTTGTAAAGATTGCTCATTACTAGCGTAGAGCGATGTGATAGAGTATACAATTCAAATCCACAATGTAGCTACTTACAGTTTCGTGTTTCCATTCATCAGGTAACTTTATATTTATATTTATGTATTTTTTAATGAATTTAGTTATTTCATAGCAAGTAGCAAATGAACCCCAGAAGTATCAGATTTAGCAGCTCTTCGATATTCTGAAGTGTCCATATGAAAATGCCAGAGGTGATTCAGAGGGTACAGACTTTTTTATGAATGTTATTTATAGGAAAATAAGACAACAGCTTGTCAGTGCTCGCATAATCAAATCGACTAATATCTGTATGTATGCCACAAACGTAGGGTCTCGGTTCACCTTGTTGCCATACACAACCACATTTGCAACACAGTATAAGTGAGTTAAGTCTGCGCAGCTCCTTTGTCGTAATTCGTCAACGCATACTCTGAGTTTCGGGTCCGGGTAGGAGTCACTATGATGAAAAGCCCAAAACGCGTTGAGAATGGTCAAATGAGAATACCACGGTTAGCTTTGTTCAAAAGTGAATGTAGAAAGACCATTAAGATCGTGCAGGCCTACCGCTATAATCAGATTTTGATTAAATATTGCAAGATCTATTAAATAAAAATGGGAAAGTAATGAGTGATACGATGGATAAATGATAGAATAGTCCCATGCTTACTTGTCAAAACAGTCATAGCTCAGTGAGACACTGTCTCAAGTCAGAAATTAAAGTCCTATAATCCCACACATTCTTAGTTTAAGTTGAAAGCAAAGTATTTTCAGGATTACCGGGCGAATTTCTACTTTTGCCCAGCGACTGTATGCGACTGGCAGATGTTACCTTTGATTAGCAAAGTCCAACAATAAGATTCTCGGGTATTGATTATATCTTATTCTTGTGTCTAACATTACTCTATTTCTTATTCTGTGGGTCTCATCAATTTTGACCAGAAGGCCTATAGTCTTTTATCATCACTTATTATGTAGTGAATGTTACAGAAATCCATTCTTCTAAACTAGCTAACTGCTAGCTCACTGCGGGCTCCAGCGAGTTTGTGAGGCTAATCATTGCAAAAGTGTTCGATTCGTATTTCGTCGCGCATTCAATGGTCGTCTACATGCCAACAAGAGATGTGAATCTCTGCAGCCATCAAGTGCCTCAGTCAGTCGAGACATGTTTTCAAATTGAACTACTAAGCTAATATTGTCAGCTTATATGGACAGTTTTGTGTTTTTGAATGAATTTGGCGCATAGTTACACAAGGAATAATAAACGGGCCAAGACAAGAATCTTGGGGAACTCCAATGCCTATATTTTAAGCATTGAAACCTATTACACCAATCCTAGTGAACCGCTTACGATTTGATAGATCGGATTCAAACTACTTTAAAGCACTTTCTAGAATGCGATTATGTGCAAGCTTTTGCAAGAGAACCTTATAATTAACGTTGTCCAGAACTACTTTTAGATCAATAAATATATCACTCCTACACCTTTCCTGAGACACTTTTAATCTTTTTTTATGTATAGAGAATATGGAGCCATGGTAGTGTAGTTGTTTTTGTGTTTGTTTTTGTCTGTGATTTTTATGCGTGCGTGTGTGTGTGTGTGTGTGTGTGTGTGTGTGTGTGTGTGTGTGTTTGTGTTGATTTACGGTACTCCGGGGCACCTTTTTAGGGCATGTAACCACTGAGCCAAGTCCATATGGCAGTATTAGGAAAAATAACAATTTTTTTTCCAAAATGGACCAAGTTGGCAGGTCAAAATCCACCAATTTTGCCTTCTTAATGGGCCAACAAGAGAGCTAGCTGGGCCTATGGCCCACCAGTACAATGCAGGGGTGGTGGAGCCATGTTTCTGGCGGGGGACTTTAATTGAAAGACAAAGATATAGAGATGTAGCGGACGCTATATGGTGATAAAGTGGGTCTGAAAAGCCCCTTTGTGCACTTTACTATGAAAAATAGGCTCCAGTTTTTTTTCATTGATAATGCGCGGAAAGAATACCCTATCTACCACTGATGAGTGGCACATAAGTCAATGTGCTTACACTGATACAAGTGGGACAAAAAAGTAACAAATTTAACTTTCAAAAGCGTAAGCTTTCATTAAACTACAGTGAAGTATATTTGCTAGAAAAGGTGGAGGGGCTATAGTCCCCCCTGCCCCCACGGGTCCACCGCCAATGCAATATCAAAAGCCAACCTGCAATAGTGCTCCATCTTTTAACTCCTCTAACACTGACTGAAATTCCACAGAGAGTGCTGCATACATACATAGGTCTAGTTCATTGTTAGTTCATAGCATGGATGTTTATTGAGCTTTGTAGCGTGTTGCAGGGACGTAGGAAACGGGGGGCCAGAGGGGCCATGGCCCCCCACTTTTTAGCAAACTATGCAAAAGTGTCACTTTGAAGCCCAAATGGGCGTGGTTATGTGCCCCTTTTAGGACTTGGCCCCCCACTTGTTAGATGCTTCCTACATCCCTGGCGTGTTGGATTGTGCGCTGCTGTGCTGCAGGGCGTAAAAGCAAAAGGCGTGGTCCATGAAAAGTTACGGCTTGCTAGTTTGCATTTTACACTGGATATTATTGAATGGTTATCCACAAAAGCAAATAAAATGTAAGGCACTGACATGAGTATGTTCGGTACTTCCTGGGCCCCCTCTCGTCATAAGACAACTAATTATCTTTACTGTAAACAGTAGGTAGTGTGACTAAACCTTGCGTGACAAGCGGTCCTTTACATACGCCATAACACAGAAAGTGACAACACGTGGAAATTTCTGCTTTGGTACTCTCACTATAGTTTCAAAAATCGCTCTTGGAAGTGTATCGATTGGGATCTTCCCCTCGTTTCGATAGAAAGTGTCATATCTCGACGGATTTGCAGTTTAGGGTTACAGCCAAATCGCCGTATATTCCATACAGACCTACTCCTTACGATACATAGAGTCGAAACAGACAGCAAAAAGTACGGCACTACTTACCAATTACCTAGGGTCAGGGTTAGGGTCAGGGATAGGGTTTTGTGTAGGGTAAGGGCAAGGGTTAGCGTTAGTGGTAGAGTGGTTAATACACAAGGGGTTTTAATGTTTATCGAGGGAAAAATTCAAATTTGCGATAGGCACGAAGTCCGAGGGGCACATCATTTGGAAGAATCTCGAACACTTTGCTTAAAAGCCACAAAAAGCAATAACAAAAAATTAGAGTAAATGACAAAAATCACAACAACCTCATATCAAAATAATGGAAATGATATTAGAAATCGCGAAAGTCCCAAAAATTATAAGAATATGTAAAGTCACAACGAATTCACAAAAGAATAACGTAAATCACAGTTGAAAAGTCACCAAAAACCCCATAAATCACAAAAATAAGAAAAATCAAAAGGTCAATACTGTATGAAAAAATCATAAAACCTACCATTCACGAGCTGGCTGCTTCTCCGGAGAATCTAATTCTTCTTCATATGCTCCTAGAATACAAAAAACTGAAGAAATCTGCCGCCGTAAAAGGCAAGACCTGGCTATTTGCCGACAAAATTTTTGTCTGGGTGGGTGTGACAGAGCACTGGGCTACCCTAATAGTTTCATGTTATAGAAATATTGTAAAGAGACATCCCTCAATTCGATTTGGTAAAGGAGCACTGAAGACCGTCTTTCACCAAAAGTGAGGGCAGTTGGCCTATGCCTATGCCTCCCTGTTGCCACGCAACTGACCAGAAAGCTACTGACTTTTAAGTTCTTCCACTTCATTTTCATTTTCGAATTCTTTATTTAGGGGAGCCCTGCTGCAGAAATGCTGGGTTTCAAGGGTCTCTCCGTCTAAAAATACAATAATACTGTAGAGACAAATTGTAAAAACCTTAATACAAATGTTACTTTTAAAACCAAAGGTACAGTTTTTACTACTACCATAAATCCTCGAATTAGCCCCCTGGGGGCTTATTTACTTTTGATGCTTTTTGGGTGGGGGCTTATAAAATTATTTGACAAATGCCGTATAAAAAGCTCATTGTCAAAGCTCCTTTTCTCCATACTAGTACAAGAACAGTATAAATTTGAGCATTAGTCTTTATGAAAGTCTTCATCGTCATCAAGGGTGGGGGCTTATTCGAGGGGGGCTTATTAACAATTTGAAGTTCTAGCATGGGGGCTTATTCGAGGGGGCTTATTCGAGGGGGGCTTATTCGAGGGGGCTTATTCGAGGGGGGCTTATTCGAGGGGGGCTAATTCGAGGATTTACGGTATAGAAACTACAAATAAAGCTACTTGTAGCCGATCTTTAGAGTATGTTTACATTATCAGTACAAATCATCGCGGATCAATGCTTAGTATTCTTTCATGGTGTGTAATTCGTGATGACTTGTAATAATGAAAATGCACGTTCCATTCGTAATCAAAAATGAAACCGTGACCTTAACCCCATTCACGCTGAGTCTGAGCAGCTTGTCCGCTAGGTTCACAAATAAGTACAATATACCCTCAAACCTGCGTTATCAGTCACTTTGACAGCCAAAGCCGATCCCGTGAGATTCAGCGAAAGGCACAAAGAGGATCAGAGGTGACCAGGTACATATGAAAGATACTAGTTTTGCCTTCTGTTTAATTGTCATTATTACTAACTTTGGACAGAGAGCAGCTCCATTTATTGCGTACGGTCTATCTAAGTAGCTAGCATCTTCTAAATAAAGTTCGAATGTGGCCTATCGTGATCGTGGATAACCGTTGTTCTCCATTTTCTGCTATGCGTTCTCATTCGATTACCCCTTTTTTCCTTTTAAGAGAGTAGCACATAACAAAGTAGTGTTCGACTTCTCAAAAGTTGAGAAAGTTCCATATTGGATTTTTCAGACCTAAGACAGTTGACCAAGTTACCCAGTACACGGTTTTTTTTATAATAAAAGAAGTTTTTTAGGACAGCAGTACTTAATTGCTCACAAACCTAAGAAGCTCTGTACTGGATTTCTGAGATCAAAGAAAATTGATAAGTTGATACACACTTGAAATTCCAATTACCACGCAAACTCATCATCCCTATTATTTTCATGGGGTTTATATGAAAATTTATGTATTTCGCTGGCGCGCAACTAGGAATTTTCGAGGCCAGGAGTCCAGTTCACAAAAGAGGACACACCAAAAATTATTCCGAGAGAATACAGCTTCTGCTTGGAATAATTTTTACAGGCTCTAGGAGAGGCCTGTAGCGAAGGGGATTTTTTGACGGGCGGTGCACAGTTACTCCAGTCGTGGACATTACCAGTCTACTAAGTGACCTAGGGGAGAGTTGTGGGAAAGCTTAATATATCCTTTTGTGACATAGGAGGACCCACAATTGTTGGGCGTGACAGAAAAGTTTTGACATTTCACCCCTCTAGACTGGCCCAGAAAGGCATTTGCCAGACTAAAATTTGGCTGATTGGTATAGTGCTCAATGGTCAATCCACCAAAAATCTACAATGAAAAGCAAACTTGAGAGTAAGAAGTTTTTGAAAAATATTCCGGTTGAAGCCTCCATACTCCAAAGGTGCCATGCCTGATGGATGAGAAACAAAAGAAATTTGGCTAAACATCATTCCCGTAGGCAGTGGTGCGGCAGGGTGGGCAGGCTTTCCAATAATTTCTGAGATGGTATTTCGAGATGTGTTGAATGGCTGCTTTATTTCATAACGTGGAACAATGCCCCCCTCCAATCTTTGCCAGCTCCCTTCAGCCCTGTACAATTTCAGTAACTTTTCTCCACGAGGAAAAATCAACAAATGGAAGAAGAAATTAGGCTCCAAGCTCTCGCCGTTTAGACTTTCTTGGAATAAATGACAATGCTAGATTTTATTTCTTTCATCAGGATCTTCCTTTCATATGAGAGATAGGCAAGGCCACAGTCTCCGGTGGTTTTCACTGAGGGACGTTGGAGATAATCGTCTCTCCCCAAAGTATGTTAGAATACGCCATTTATGACGGGGCACTTAGTCAAACTTCAGAACCCTAGAAGGACCATCTCCCTGGTCCCCTTGGCTATGGGCCTGACTTAAAAAACAGACGAATTTTTACGATTTTGCTACTTTTAAGTCTAAGTGTGCTTATAGTCAGATATTATAGACTATATAACTTTTGCATAATTTGCAGCTGCAATCAAGAGGTATGGCCTTAATATTTCTTTTGAAAATATCCATTGTTTGGGGCTCTTTGATCTCTTTCGGCACACTCTGCCATAATTTTTGGCCAACAAACCTGACAGTATAAATTCCATACAGGTTTGTCCTAGCTTCGGGACAGCACTAATCTTATTTTACCCATAGGCTGAAAATCGTTGAAATTTAAGAATAATTTAAGAATATGCAGGCTCGAGCTTAACCAAGGCTTGGATTTTTTGCTTAAATTGGAGTTTTCTTTAGAAGATAAAACAGGTGTGAGCTTCACTTATCGGATCTCTGAGTCATTACATTATACTGGGACTCAGTAACTCTTCCGAGATTGTCAGCATCACACTTTTCATAATAAGAATATAGTCTATACGAGTATTAGTGCTCAATATCGCTAAAATTTAAGAATAATTAGATAATATTCTTAGACTCATTATCAAAGCATTTTAAGAATATTGAGGCTCAGCGAAAAAGTAGGTATTCTTACAAAAAATTGTGCATAACCTGTTGGCTGTAAAACGATGTTGTCCTTGTAAATGTCTACAATCACCTTTCTTTTATTAGCTTATATTTAGAACGCTGGCGGAAGATTGCTAGCACAAATGCTTCATGACAACGTAACTGGTTATCACCCAGTGCTACTGCAAGAAGATATGGAGACTGTGCAAGACAACAAAAATGGGCAAGAAAGGCATGCAAATGGAAAGGTACGTGGGAGTTCATTTCCAAATTACTTCTTGTGTAAATCGTGATGATTGGTAAGCATATGCGGTTAATTGGGTTGAGTTATACTTATACAAATTGCGATACTATGGAAATGTATGAACTTCCTCTCCTTCCTAGAATTTTTTTTACAAATACTAGAAGAACTAGAAATGTTTCAAGTCAACAGGCACTCTGTCTACTTTAGATATTATTTGAAAACGCTGGTTGCTTTGCTACAATATGTTCAATAGTTTGCGAAGGAGCATGTCGTGGCACTAAAAGCTGAGCGGCTTAGCAAGCTAGCAGTCTTCTAGATCAGTGTCCCCAAAGTTTTTATTGCCACGAAACGGTCTGCGATTGAGAATTTTACCGTGGACCGGGGTTGGGGAGGGGGTAAGGGGATCTAGCGTGCAATAAAGGTGATAATAATAATACATATTAGGGAGCGGTCATTATTTATGACCGGGGTGGGGACTGAAGATAAAATGATGGGGTAACTGAAAAAAATGAGCTGTGTTAGGTGGGGTAGCAGAATAATTTTTGAACACAATGGTAGTGTAAAAGCATACACCATACCTAAGCACAAAAGAAGCCTCGTTTTACTTTCTTCCTACGGTGGGGTAAAGAAAATTTGACTTAAGCAAATGGTGGGGTGACATTTTTTGAGGGCACATAATACTTTCTCTTCAGTCCCCATCCTGGCTATAAATAATGACCGCTCCCTTATCTATCATAAGAAGTCAGTCTATTACTCTTTTTGCTAGCTCCTGGGTCATATTTTAGCGCGAGATATAATCAAGAGAATCCTGTCGGTTGTCAAACTAAAGGCTTGTTCAGACTCGGATAAAAAAACACAACGGAGCTAAGCAATTATCTTTCGGCTCGGTGCTCGGCCCACGGGCCGCACGGTAGGGACCACTGTTCTAGATGTTCCACCAAAAGCAAATTCTGTGATAACGTCAGCATGACGCACAAACCAAAAGACTTTAGAGTAATAGGAAGTGGTATTATCTTAATCATTGGCTAGAAGTGCGAAAATACGTCATAAGACTGATTTACAAATACTTGTGAAACGTGGAAAGTCTGATTAACGTGGCAGGAATGGCACATTATAATATTTGGTCGGGTCCACGAATTTTGAAAGTAGGCAACGATAAAAGAAATACTCCGCGGCCACAGCTGCATGAACGGATCCTCTGCAAATGACAACGGTTCACAGTTTCTGCGTTATATTTAGACTTTGCTTCCAATAAGCAGATACTGTAGATATATAGAAATCCCTTTCTAGGGATACTTGAAGAAATTGTGGATCCTAGCCATCCTAGCTGACCATAGAAATGTCGGGATTTACTAATGAAGCAAAATACAATGAGTTGGGAGAAATTTCTCGAAACCTGAGATTCACCCCAAAATCTGAGACAAGTTGCATCCTCCTTCAATGTCTGTTTGATGTTCATGTACTACAGAAAGCAGGGTAGTGCAAACCAAAGGAATAATGCTATGTCGAATGCCCCACACCTCCCTGCTTGCGCTCACCCTGTGCGTTAATTCCCAACATAGAAAATTCCTTAAAAGATCCCCTTGCTTCGGTGTTATGCCTACGAATAGTTGCTCGAGGAATCGAAAAACCAGAAATGACCTGTAAGTACCTGGAAAATGGGAGAGCACTTGAACTCAGGTCGTAAACACTTCTATAAGAAATGACGACATCAAGTGTTTTGATCGGCGTGACGTCCACCGTTAGGTACACCGGGTCTTCATAGGCAATATTGACGAAAGCCACTTACGTAAATAAATATTTTGAGGTAAGAAGAGCAGGCGTAAACAGATTAATTGGCATGATGCCGTGACGCAGTAGTTACTGTTATGGCTATTATGCTACAGTCCTAGCCATATTTCTGTGGTGCTAGCAAAGATCTGCGGAAGTAAACAATAAATAGATGGATGAGAAGGGAAAGCTGATGCGTAAGGGCATGCTGAAGGAGACGTGGTAGATGGGTGTCACACTGTTATTTTTGCAGAAACTGTCGGCAATTTCTTGGCTTGTCGATAAAAGTTGTTGACATAACAATATTGGGCCTGTCGGTAACGGTAAAACTATCATAGCTTGTCGGTAAAAATTGTCGGCGTAAGGATCATGGGCTTGTCGGTAGAAGCTGTGGGCATAACGATCATGGCACAGATTCTGTGATCATGGCTTGTCGGCTATTATGCCAAAATGCATTCGGTATAAAACTGACGCCGGACATAGCATTCAATTATACTTTGCTAAAAAATTCCCATATCCTCAAGCCCTTTATATTCGAATTTGGACGAATTGCAACGTTGATCTTAGAGAAAACTGGAGGGATGCGTGCTTCCAGCCCCCCATTACACCTCCTCTGTTTAAAGTTCTAATGTAAAAGCTCCTTCCGTGTAGCCTTATTTTCTGCCTGCGCAGCAACACATGTGCCATACACGCATGTTTTCGTGGTGGCATTCAGAATTGCGTTAGTCAAGTAGAGCTGCAATCGAAAAATCCCACCATGGTTAAAGATTTAATTTTAACTGGTTGTATGGGACCTCCATCACAACAAAAACATGTTCAAGAAAATGATACGAGGCAGTCAGTAAGTGGTGTTGAAGTAAGTAATACAGAACCATATTCGTTTTAAAATGTCTACAGTGCGTGTTTCCGCGCGTAATTGCTAGTACTTAAACAGCCTGCTCCTGATTCATCTTGAGTTACTGATCAATGTAACATGTTATTTTTGGGAATAATCTGACATCGCATATCAAAGATTTGCTTGGTTTAAGGCATTATGTATCTGTGCTCATGTTGTTATGAGTACAATAAATTTAGCATAACTTTTTGTTGTGAATTGTGCGCAAGTTTAATGCCGGCGCGCCAATCTGGAATCGAGGGGGGTCACGCCACAGATGTGGCGTACAGAAATCCCTAATTTGTTGCATGCCGGCGTATGTTAACAGACAAATAGAAGATATGTATGGAATTATGTGTGTAAAGAGTATACTGGCGTAGATAGTTTGGATATTTGGCGTAGATCTGTGGCGTACAAAAATGTCCGATGTCACATAGGCCGGCGCGTCTCTAACAATAAGTATCGTGAATGCGGAAAAACTAAGCGTTTATTGCTGTTGAACCGAAATACTCTACAAAAACTCAATTGGGCACATATATAGATAGGTGCTTTATTTGGTCTACAAAATATACATTTGCTTTGCAGGACGGGCACTTTATGAGATCTGGTCAACAGAAATTTCTACAGGTACTAACTTTGCACCAGCGCCTGTCCATTTTTTGCGGAAAATCCTGTTTATTATTCCCTAAATTTCATAACAAATAGAAAGCTACAAGTAACGTATGACTTGGGGAACGGGTGTTATCTTAAGACGTTAAGACAGGAGACTTAACCTCAGGCTACGTATGCGGGTCACACCCTGACGACACCCAATATTTCATGCAAAATTAAACGTGATGAAATGTATAACCTTGGGCTCCTAGTAAACGGAGGGATATAAATAATAAATATATATAATACATATAAATATATAATTCATTTCTGTAGGGGAGGCACAGAGTCAAATTTCACAAGTCCAGGGTGCCTTGCCCCCTAGCCCCCCTTGGCTATGGGTCTGGTCTATTGACAAGATAACTGTCTGTTGTGCTTCTAACACACATCATAAGACACATTCATATGTTGAAAGAAACACTTACTTGGTGAAAGAACAAATTTCTTTTCTCTGCTCCCAGATATCTAAGCGAATTTTTCACCAAAAACGTTGACTGCATCTCACGCAACCTGCGGAATACATCCACGGACTTAAGGCTACCTTTGAAAAGTTCTTCTACTGGACAAAAATGCTTTTCGTTCAGAGAAGTGAAAATATGGAATAGTCTCGCCAAGGAGGCTAAGCAGGCAGCTACACTCGATGCCTACAAGGTCAAAATTTAAGTCCAGAGAGATTTTGAAATATTTTAGACTATTTTATTCTATTTTATTCTAGATTATAAAGTATTTCATTAATTGTAATTAGGTTTTTTATCTATTTTATATTAGAAACATTGCATTATATTTTAGATGGAGGGCCCCTTGAAAATCAGCATTGGCTGAAGGGTTACCCTCCTAAAACATGTGAAATCAAATCAAATCAAATCAAGTAAAAAAGGTCCTCACCTTTTTTCATTTCTTGAATGTTAGTACTTGGGGAGTCTTGATAGGCTCCAGGGGGTTGGAAAAAGCCTGAAAAATTAATATCCCCCTTTTATAAGGAACCTAAGAGTACATAGTAATGTAACAAAGAGCTGATTCATACTACTATGTTGGAAGCTGGTATGTCTCTGCTAGCAGATGTTTGGAAGGAGGGACAGAACCCCCAAAACCTTCCTCACATTACTAAAATGACTGAGCTCCTTGCAGTGCCCCTTCCTTGGCACCCTAGTTGTGGGGCTTTGATAGAGCTGCATGGGTGACACTGTATAGACAAAAGTGTTTGTAGAAGACAAACTCTGATGCATGACTGTCATATTTGTCATGAGTGACTGCATGCCTGAGCAAGCTGTAGCAGATGATGATAGTGATATATGTATAAGGGTTAAGTTGGGATCAGGCACATTTGTACATTAAAGCAGACTTCTTTTGGATGGCAGCATTTCCATTCAACTTCCTTCTGGAATGATTGATGAAAGACCTTTGAACATAATATATTTATTTAAGCTAATCATAGTTTTTGTGAGGACCTTTGCTAAAGGCCATCATGGCTTAGACATTTGGAAAGATATTTTCACAGATCTTAAAGATGATCTTACTCACTTCTATTGAGTACAATAATGATCATCATAGAAGATGATATCTTTGGTAAACAAGGGCCTGTAGTCAGGAGGCGGCCTGTCTGTAACCCCCCTGGAGTTCCAAAAGTGACTTGATGCCTCCCTTAGAAACAGAGCACTTGAACATTTTAGCATCGTTTGTCAGAGTTCAATGTAGATAATGTAATTCAATGCATTTTGAGCCACACTGGGGGCTACCTGGCCACTTAGCTGATTGATGATGGCTATGCTCAGAGTAACTGTTGCTCACTGGCAAATCACACTGGCTATATGGGCCTAGTTAAACGTCCATAGTTTCACGGGGGCAGTTGCATACTAGCACAGATGCTGCTTTGAAGATTGTGATAACTGGTAAATGAGAGTTGTTTTGAAGTATCTCTTAACTTATGAGCAACTCAAGGGTGGTGGAAAGTTGCAAGTTTGTTGATAGCAGATGTTTTCCTATTTATCTGACAGAAACAATCTCAGCCAGGCTTGCTTTAATATCAGCTTGAATCATCAAGGACTTGTAGAATACCCTGGCCTCTATGAAAGGGATGCTTGGTCTAAATTAATTAGCTAGGTTAAATTGATTTACTTTGATGTGATTTAACTCTTTGTGTATAAAAGCTTTGGAATTTCCCTGTTGGTTCCAACAACATAGATGAAGAAAGATGGAGAAATCATTCACTGCACATATGAAATAGTCAGTGATTTTGCTGAGATTTATCTTCATGTCTTAGTTCAAATCATTTGTCCCATTGTTTATATTACAATCAATAAGTTTATCACTACTTCTCGGTATGTGATTTCTGCAGTGCACTCATTGTTTACAAATTTACAAGCTATGTTTCAGGGATTTAGAATTCAGCCCATATAAATTGATATAAAGACTTAAGGTGCATTCATGAAGACATACAGAATCATAGATAAACAGAAGCACTGGCACAAGGCATAAAGAGATACAAAAGAATATACCAAATGAACTTATAGTATCAAATGCAATATATGTTGGGCTGTTAGATAATACAAATGGAATAAATTTGGTCAGGCTAGCCAATATACTGATGAGTGGAAATTATTTCAAAGTATTATTGTACTCATATAGGTTGACATGCATATTTCCAAAGGGCTGATAAACAAATAAGCTCAGCATATGTATACATTATATGTTTTATCATCTAAATCAGTGGTTCTCAACCTTTATTCAGCCACCACCCCCTTTCAGGTTTCCCCACTGATCAACTGCCCCCATCTCAGCTCCAACATTCTCATGTTCAATGTGTAGTAGATACTGTAGAAGCTCGAATAAAAATCTGTATATTTCATTGACCCTCGTGATTTTACTCTAAAGATCTCCAACGCCCCCCTAGACCTCAAAAATGCCCCTTAGTGGGCGCTACCGCCCCCATTGAGAACCACTGATCTAAATGCACAACAGGCCCATAGCCAAGGGGGGCCTGGGGGCAAGGCCCCCTGGACTTGTGAAATTTGACTCTGTGTCCCCCCTAAAGAAATGAATTTTATGTATGTATATATATATATATATATATATATATATATATATATATATATATATATATATATATATATATATATATATATATATATATATATATATATATATATATTGGCTGTGCCCCCCTTGCGAATTCAAGCTGGGTACGGGCCTGATGCACAGAAAGAAATTTTGCCATTGGCATGGATAATTGTAACTAATATAATGTGAGAGAAGCCCAAAGTAGAGGGGGGAAGAGTTCAGAGTATCTAATGCATAGTTTCTTTTGTATAGGGGATAGATGATACTCCAATAGGTGAAAGTGGAAAGGATTTGTGATGATATGTGTGTTGATTGCACATGTGGGGGTAGGCCTGTTGACTGGAAAAGCTCTGTATTTTTCATATTCCTGAAAGAGACCAGGATGCTTGTTTGTAGTGTGAAAGGCCTTACTCTGAGGATACTTGGAGTGCATGTTAAGATTGAGCTTTCATGCAACGAAGAAACAGCAGATCTATTGAGAGAGCATTTATATTGCTCAATGTAGCGGATCATGCACAGGGGTGGACTGACTGGTTGGTTGCACCAGGCAAATACCCATTGGGTCCTTTGCTTTAGGGCCCCATCAAGTATGGTGTACAGTAGTTTTAAGTGTAGGCTACTTATATGAAAGGCAGTAAATGCAAAATGCCCCAGCCCCTTAGTTCCAGACAGTTCCAGCCTAAACTGGCCAATCCCAGTCAGCCCTCAAAACTTTGAACTACAAAGAACATTCGAACTATTTTACCCTTACCTCGCCCATACTTGAACAACATTGTCTCAATAGGAGCCTTCTATTTCCGGTGATGAACAGCACCAAATGAATATGGACCTCCACCCCTCCCATTTCGTTCAAAATAATGTCAGTGAATAGAAACCAAACCAAGTTTACGGTGAATACCAACTAAATCTTTCGCGCCATAGTTGCATGTTGTTGCTAATTGAGGAATTGTACTTGTTGGCTATGCTGTTTTGGACGGTCGTTCACATTGGCAAATGGAAAGAAGTCTTACAGAATATGATGAAATCCTTTCCCCCTCTGCGAAAGATATCGTGCATCGACCATACCCTTCTCCCCCTATCGTACGACGTCATATATATATATATATATATATATATATATATATATATATATATATATATATATATATATATATATATATATATATATATATATATATATAGTCCGAGATATAGTTAGTATAGTATAATGCTTTGTCGTTGATGAAAAAGGGGGAGAATAAGAGATTTCTTTTTGAAGATGGGGTAGCCCTTATTGGAAGTGTTTTTGGCATGATTAGGCTAAAGATTTTCTGCATAATTTGATGGAGTTTCAGTGTTTATTTTGAAAGCACGGTTAAGCACACTGAGGTGAACATTGTGCGAGCCTAGACCCAGAGGTTTTGAGCCCTTGCGTCAAGATGTAGTCCCTCTCCTTCCAACAATCGTGGCGTATTGCTACAAAAGTTTCAAATAGAATTTGAATGCCAACACCCGTTTCACTCAAATTCTTCCTATTGCACTGCTGTAATAATCCGTACAAAGAACCTTTTTTTAATGATTATCAGACCATGAAAGGCCGGCGGGAAGCGTAAAATTTGAAGGGTATAGATGGAATGGAAGTTAGAAAATCAACAGATGTGGATGATGAAATAGAATGGATATGGCCAGTGAAGGTATGAATTGGATCCTCGACCTTGAAATTAAAGCGGTTTTTGCGTCTGGTCGACCGGCTTTATGCAGGAATATGTATCGCTTGATGTATTTGAACTTATGACCTTGACTGTGGGATGTAACCGACAAATTTTTGCATCTTGGATCTTACAAGCATGTCTTGTACGTATCATGTACTGCACAAGTGTTTCATATAGCTAATATTTGTGTCATACGTGGATCTAGTTGATACCTTGATTTGAACAGCAACCATTGAGTTATGATATTGTATTTTAGGCCTATCGAAAGCATGCAGTCATGTGGATGTCTTTGTTGTTTATTTCTTTACATGGGATAGCCAAAGAATAATGAGAACCCATGTGACCCAAAGGGAAAGTGCAATAGGCACGAAAGGCATATCTAATTTAATTGAATTCTCATTTGTTTGTGGTCTTCGCCAATGAAGATCAAGCCTTGTTTATTGCTTGCAGAAGCTGCGCGCACAGAATACACATTTGCATTGCGGCGATATATGATTTAATGCATTTGTAGAACGCTTTTGTCTAATATCTATTATGCAATATATCCAGATTGTTGGCACCCTCGTTACCTTGCTTTTATGAAGATAATTTGCCAGTCATTACGCTTTAGAGAAAGGAGACTCCAGCCAGCAAAGAATCTCTTCTTTTATCTGCGTTATTGTTTGAATATGTATAACGATGATTTGAATCCATTGACAATGTATTGGATATATGTTCATAGGCACTAACTATCTTTTCAACAATGGCCCATCATTGTCTTGTGATCCTAACTTAGTTTGTAGATGGTAGAACTGATCGATGAAGTACCCTTAGCAGTCAGTTAGAATTTCTGGCAAAGGCTGCTGGATTACGATCACATCCCGGGCCACCCTACCTATTATCCTCTGTAGCTTGGTTAACATTTGTCCTGCTACTTGATAATTGAAGAAAATAGATCACCACACCCAATACATGGCCCTTTTATAAAGCAACATCCCTAGGAAGAAACTGCCAACCCGCCCCTGGTGGTAACTATGATTGTAAGCCAACTGTAAATAGATAGTAGTGTTGGTAGTGAAGCAAGGTATAAAGTTGATACAACGCTTTCTGCCAGTTTGTTCTGGCCGTTATAGGTGGGTGCAGGTTTATGCATGCAGCTTTCTTGCGATTGTTTGTGTGTGTGTGTGTGTGTGTGTGTGTGTGTGTGTGTGTGTGTGTGTGTGTGTGTGTGTGTGTGTGTGTGTGTGTGTGTGTGTGTGGGGGGGGGGGGGGAGTTACTAAGTGTAACTCGTAGCGTTGCTGCAAGTGCCGGGTGCAGACCCTCAGCCAGGAAGAAATTTGATATTCAGAATCTTCACGGCGCTTTGCTTTGATTAGCAAACTACATCGATCAGTTTTACCAATTACAGAAATGTAAGAATCGCACGATTAACAATAGTGGGAAAGAAATATGGTAAATGAATTGAATTACTCGTGTTTCTTCCAAGGAACCGAGAAGGCCTAGAAAACTGAGGAACCAATACTACTAAAGATAAAATTTCATAGGGAACTTTGCAACTTCGACTATTCTTTTCACTAGAAACAATTAAGACTTTAGAAGCCAAATTCGAGTAAATTATGTGTTGTCCGTGTAGCAAATGCTTTTTAGGCGGATTTCTGTTGAAACTTGTAGTGTCCATAGTGCCTGTGTTAGCACTGAATACTTACAGTGTCTGGAGCACTAAACGTGCTTTTAAAATCAAGAAACTATTAAGGAACTTTTAGTACTAAATATGGGTAAAAAGATGTCCAAACACAAGCATCTTTTAGGGCTAGGCCTTGTGGTAAGTTCCTTGTCAGGACTATGCATACAGCGGCTATGATAATTTTGTGAGCAATAGAGCTACATTTATGAGCTACATTTATACATTTATGAATAGATAACATATCTCCATAGCCAAAATTTTAACTTTCAAATGCTGTTTTGGAATCGTCCTTCTTTAAGGTCGCATTTAATTCTGTCACATCAAATTCCAAAGTGGCACCAAACTTATGAACGCATGCGCTTTTAGCAATGTAGTGTTTGGCAATAGTGTAGTGGCGCGCTTTTGTTCGAAATTCGTCAAAATTGTGCAACTTTGATCAAAATCATGAATTGGCGTTTCCTTTTCTCATCTTTTCTTATCTTATTCTCCCGCATTCTTCCTATTAAGTTGAAAGAGCTTAAAGACATGAGCTTCGCTGCATTGTGAATCGGCGCCATTTTCTACAACTGCCCATGTATTTTACGCATACTATATTGACTAAAGTAATCATAGCCGTTGCTAAAATTCAGAACACAGCCTTGATCAATTTAATTCGACGCGACACAGATGTGGCCTTTAAATCGAGTCGCATTTCTGCCGTTTAATGCGACAAGCCTGGTGAACTACTGTCGAATTATATTATTTAATGCGGCAATGGATTTAAAAGTCGAGCTTCAGCCGCATGAAATTGACACTTAGTTTTTTCAGGCTGCTTTATTTAATTCGATGCGGCAGAAATGCGACCTTTAAACATAGCCTAAGAGACCTTTGTTATTCGCGGATCTTCGGTCTGTAACTAGTTATTTTGAATTTGAACTAAAAGAACGGAATGAAGCGAGGTAGCCTCGATGCTGTGGTAAGGAAACATTTTCTGTAAAAATGGATGTTGCCAGCATTACTGAGTTCTGTTCGCATACTTTATACTTAAGTACTTTGAAGATCTTTCTGCCCGGTTAATGATGTTATGTTTTTGTGTAGGTACAACTGAGAGAGGTCGCAGATGATGTCAAGCAAACATTAAATGAGAACGCACAGGGCCTGCCGAATAATGATTTATTGTATTCAATAGATGAAGTTCCACCTTGGTATATAGCTATTGCCCTAGGATTTCAGGTACGGTAATTTATTTTAATACCTCAGGGCTGAAATGTTGGGGGCACCATGATTGGGTGGGGAAAGCAAGGGTGATAGTTCTTCGACAAAATTATGTTATCCTGCCTGAAGCGTTATTTGCATCACGGAAAATCTACATTCTAGATTTCTTTCTTTCGTTGTTTAAGGACCGTTATTTATATTCTTCTCTTTTATCTACTTTGGTTTATCGTTCGTGCTCCATTTATCTTTCCCTTCCTTTTCCTATGTGCCCTAAGGCTTATTGATTGTAGCGTTTTTTCACGTTACAGTGAAATCAAAGCAGAAACCCTTGAAATATTTTGTTCTCATTGGATTTAAAGTTGCCTTCATAGGTTAAGATAGTTTTATAATTATAGGAGAGAACTCTATGTCCGTCTTGTTACTTTTTGTTTGGCAAAGCCAGTTAATCTTTTGTGTTATCTTAACAGCACTACCTAACAATGTTTGGCGCAACTTTCGCAATGCCGTTTGTCCTGTCTGTCCCGCTTTGCTTCTCTCATGACCCAGTTGTCATCAGCAATGTCATAAATACGATATTTTTCGCATCTGGACTAACAACGTTATTACAATCAACATTTGGTGTAAGGTATGTGCACCTCTCAAGTATTATGGCACTTTTTTCTTTTTGCTCGGGCAGTTGCACCGTAGGAGCATCATTATTGCTATGATGAATTTTTATTTCCTGGGGTAGTTTTTTGTGTCTCTTTCATTCATAGCATCGTACATTTTGTGAGTTTTTCCGGTGTAGCATTAAATCCTTAGAACCCTGGTACCACTGCCCTGTAGCATTGTCACTGGCATGCAGCAACCGTTTAAATTTATGTGGAAACCACTTTTTCTAAGAGCCGCCAGCATTGGAATGACTTTCACAAACTAAATAGTTTGCAGTAGCCATATATAGTAATGCTAGTGGAAGTACGGAAAATTCACGTTAGTTGAAAGCTAAAGCAATTTTCTCAGCATATTGATGACTCATAGTTGAGTAGATTATTGTTTCATTGGGCCACATAAGAAACAGAAATATCGAGTAAGGCTCAGCCAAAGAGCACAATTAAATTCTATATGGCAGAGTAATTTAGTCTTTTGCGTACGTGAATATAATGAGACTTCATAGTAACAGCATGAGTAACAGCATTGCTGCTTGTTAGTCCATGCACGAGATGAAAGTACAATGTACTTGTCTTTGTTGATTTCCAGTCAGCCTTTAGGGACCGGCCAGAGTCACCTAAACGGGATATATTGCCCGCGGGCCATGCAGTGTCAAAGCATGTGATAACTCAGCCAGCCTCGCGAGATTTTTCATCCTTTTCTTTTCAAATTTTAGGTTGCCAATTGTTCAAGGAGGTACTTATACGTTTGTTGCACCAACTATTGCCATTATGTCCGTAAGAGGTGATTGCCCATCTGTCGGGAAAACTATGGGGAATTCAGGTAAGGTTATGCAGTAAGATTTGAGTTGATGGGTAGGGAGTATTGACCCCGTACCAAATTGTCTTTCAATATGAATGAGCTTTGGAATTTATTTTGCATCTCCCTCTGCTAAATATATAGAAGTATTTTGGAAGCTACAGAGAACTACTTTTCACACTATTCCATGCGACCTCTACGACAGTTTTGTAAGATTAACTGCTTTTAACATAAAGACTAAATCTCATAGAAACTACTCTCGGACTTGATAGATAAATTATTTCCAGATTATAACCTATTTTACACAGAAATTAGGAGAAACGCTCTAACTTGCTACCCTAATATTGTAAATATTCGATTTTGAATTCGATTTGATCATATCCACAGTTAGTACATCGAATCTGACAAGTACAGTAGCAGGTATGTCCCGTCATAATCACAAATTCAACTTAATCAATGTCGATTCGTCTGAATCAGTATTAAGTGATCTTAATCACCATGAATCGTCTTGATCATTTTAGTTCAGTGATCGATATTGAGTTGTCTTGATCAGTATCGGCTTCAAATTTAGGTCGAATCCACTAAGTTACAACGGCCTGAAAAACTATTCATTAAAATTCATAGTAGAGAACAGGCTGATAGAAAACAATTTGAAGTTAGGGTAGAAATTAGTACGTAACCCTTTTTACTAGCAGGGTATGTTGAGGTAACCGGGGCAAAATTTGTAAATAGCCATATGCATAGTTATTGATCACTCTTGGTAATTACTGGGTAAAGTGCCATCTTTGCTGCTTTGCTTTGCTACAAGACCTCGCTATAAAAATTGCATAAATTAGGTATGGGAGAGAGACCACGAGTAACTAATCATGCGCAATAGTCATTTACCCATTTTGCTCCCGTTGTCCATTTTGGCCAACAGACCCCACTGAGTTGAAAATTTTGACCCACTGTACTTAGCTTCGAATTATCTTCTGATTGCAAAAACCTTTGAGTTTTACTAGATAAGCAAATAAGTATGTACAAGGCTAGGTTTGAATCTGAGATACAGTGTAGTCCTATTGGAACCCTTTAGAAACATTGGAAGTAACACGTCACTTTTCTCGTTACAGCGACCCTAGCGACAACGACAGCAGCTGTAGGCTCTGTAGGTGTTGATGAAGAATGGAAGATACGCATGCGAGAGGTACACACCCTATGTTGTAATTGCTTTCTCTAGCCTGGACTACAAAACGCCATATATCAATTCAATGGCGCTTTGAACATTTGTTTTTACATGAAAAAAGCTGTATTCATTTCTGTATCACTACTTCCTGACTTCTTATTGGTCAGGTTGAGTTTCTCATAGCAAGTGTCTTAACTTGGAAAGCCGCAATGGATGCACGTGCAGCAACTCGTCAGAGCTGTGAAATTTAGTGGATGCTAGTCCATGTCAGATTGTACTCCTTGGTTAACATGTAAACTTGAGTAGCAAAGTAATTGCTTTGAAAACCTTATTATTTAAAAAAATTTATTGAATGGAATACGAATAAAATGAGCCATACCAAAGCTTTTCTGGACTTCTTAGGCCATCTTGCTTTGTCGAATTTTATGCAGTAAGGCAGATACATCTTCTTTGAAAGTTCTTGAACTTTCTTGGTTTTCCGTTGTAAAAAAGAGAGATAGTGCCCAAAATGTAACTATTTGATTTGATATATTCATGGTATTGGAATACTTTCACCACTAGTTAACCGGCATTCCTCCTCTGTCCGTATCCCTTATTCCAAGGAATAAAATTTCTCATCATTGTTCACAGATCCAAGGAGCTATCATGGTCTCAGCGCTGGTTCAAGTTGTTATTGGTTTCAGTGGCCTCATGGGATTGGTACTGAAGTTCATTGGTCCCCTGACCATTGTGCCAACAATAGCACTCGTTGGTCTTCCATTGTTTGAGACAGCCTATTACTTTGCGAGTACGTTTTGGCGACTAACTTTGATCTAGAGGGACACTTCTCTATCCTTTCAGTAAAGTAACTCGTATCTTCTTTAGTTTTTGCAGCATTCAGGAAAGTACATACAATCATTTAAGTGAAATTTTGGGATTCCCATGGTATTTCTAGCGTAACGCTAGGCTAGAAGAATCAATTCACAGGAGTATCAGATAAATGTGATGTTATGATAGGTTTAGATAAATGATAAACGGAGAGGGTTAGGGGACAGGTTTGCACTCCAGTTAGTTCATTTTCACCCTAAAAGGTTGCCATTTTGTCCATATAGCAAAATGTAAGATTAGTGGCAAGGAATCTTATGTCATGAACTTTTTTAGAATTTTAATTGCAGTGTGTCTCTAGTAATAGCTTTATTTCAAAACTGAAATCATTCAGGGTATTGCTCCATACTGTTTCACATGATATTAAGCCCCCTGTAAGCCCTCATGTGACATAGGGCGCATCGAGTTTCTTGTTTACCGACAATCTGAGAGACGAAACAGATTTCACTCTGCTCTGTAAAACATTTGTTTAGTTTTCTACTATCACCCCTTCTTTATTCATGGTGACCAGTGGATTTTGCGTATGAAATTCCTGATTTTCCCTGACTAAAATGGCAAAATTCCCGGAGATTTCACTTCAGTTCAATACCTTTGTGTTCAATTCAATACAACAAAAGGAGAGTTTCAAATTTGAGACAGTACAACTTTCAAATTCCCCCGATATTTTTCCAAACGTTTGTTACGTTCATTGATTTCCCTGTTTTCTCTGATAGCTGCTTACCTTATTATTTCATTACTCCGTTAATAATTTTTTGTTCCTTTTTTGTTTAGTTGATTTCATACTTTTTATTTGATTTTTAGGCGCTCATTGGGGGATAGCAATCTTGTAAGTATCTTGACATGAACGGTTTTTCATCCTTCTCATGTGATGTACTCACTATTCAAAATCGAAAAATTAATATTATAATAACTGATACATTTTTTCGTAGAATGATCTTCTTCATGACATTGTTTTCACAAGTCATCAAGGAAGTGAAGGTCCCTTTCCCTGCCTACTCGAATGGAGCTTGCAAAGTTTCTCGTTGGCCTGTTTTCAAGCTATTTCCAGTAAGGAGCTTTTTTATCTGTTCCATTCTTGTTGCTGTGTTCCTGGGATTTCCTTTGCCTTTGTATGTTTTTGCTTTACAGGTGCCGTTTATATCGAGTTGAGCTTTTACATAAAGAATTTATTTCCATTGCTTGTTTTTGTTCTTGTTCAGATAGCATTGTGCGTTATAACTTGATAAAATGGAATATGAACTTGTTACACAGGGAAGATAATGGTTGTAATTCCTTGCGGTACAAATAACCTCAAATTTTAGCAGGACCTCGTTAACACTCCTTTGCTCGACTTAGAAATGAGACCCATATGAAGTAGCTTTTGTCGACTCTGTGTATTTTTTTCAGATTATGATTGCTGTCTTCATCGTCTGGATATTCGCAGGTATCTTGACAGCCGCAGGAGTATTCGGAAAAGGCCATCGGGCAAGGACCGATAGTAGGATTTCAGTATTAGAGAAAGTACCCTGGTTTAGAGTACCATATCCTGGTATGTAGCGAGAAATCGACTTCTATGGTTCGCATGTGAATTCTGTGTTGATTAGCGGATAGCAATTCCTCATTGCCAGTACCATTCAGTATCAGAGTAGAAATCACGTGCTAAACGATAGCTGAATTCATTGGTTTGAAATCTGTTGATTTATTTATACAGAGCGGTGATCTCATCAGGCAATCCCTATATTGCCTGCTAGTTTCCTGCTAAGATTCATTGCACGCCTCGTATTTGCTATGTATTTCATTTTAGGCCAGTGGGGTACTCCAACAATCAGTGCGGCTGCAGTCATAGGAATGTTAGCGGGCGTCATTGGTTCAATGGTCGAATCGATAGGTGATTACTTTGCATGTGCAAGACTTGCTGGTGCTCCTCCGCCTCCGCATCATGCAATAAACAGAGGTCTGGGCATGGAAGGAATTGGGTGTATTTTAACTGGAGCCTGGGGTACAGGAAATGGAACTACTTCGTATAGTGAAAACATTGGGGCTATTGGGATTACAAGGGTAGGTAGAACAGTCTTTGTTCTAGCGTCTAGAATGTAAATACACGCTTTTTTTATAAGAAACTAGGATATAAGAAACATGAGGCTCAAATCAGGCAAAAGGTAAGAAACAATTGAGAAACAAAGGCAGGCTGGGTTTCAAAAGTAAACTTGAAAAATTTGGTTTTGCGAGAAAATTTTTAATTGAACTGGAAGCAAAATACAAACAACATCGGTCTCTCAAATGTCTTTAACTAACAGTTCAATTTCTCGTCTCATGGTTGCCTTGTTGCTATAGGAAATTTCAAGAATTTTAAGAAACATTTAAGAAATATTTAAGGCTGGATTTGACTAAATGTTAAGAAACATCCAGGCTGAAGGGAGAAGGTTTGTTTGTTATATAAAAAGACGCGTGGCTAAGACACGCTTGAAGTTAGCAGTTGCTGTATGTTATTTACATTTGAGCTTTCTCGATTGTTTGTAAATTTCTTTCATTTGTGTATGTTTGTCCGTTCCTTAACCTTTTGCACAAATTTTTTAAGTAGTTAATTCTTCAATGGAACCGGAATGGAATAATGTCTGACTTTGAGGATATTCTTATTAAACGTTTTTGCAAATTTCTTATGAGGATAATTTATTTTAGGTTGGAAGTCGCCGTGTTGTACAATTTGGAGCCCTTTTCATGTTGCTGCTTGCAGTTGTCGGCAAATTCGGGGCCTTGTTCACTACAATTCCAGACCCGATAATTGGCGGTATATTCACCGTAATGTTTGGTATGATTACAGCTGTTGGCTTAGGGACACTTCAGTATGCCGATTTGAATTCAATGAGGAACCTTTTCGTGCTTGGAAATTCATTGTTTTTTGGCATGGTATTACCATTTTGGATAAAACGCACGCCAAATGCTATTAAAACAGGTAGATATCATGATTTTTTTGGGTGAATTACTTCCTTTTGTTCACACTCGCGGATGTTCTGAAGGTGTATGGGGCAGTTGGCTGGTTTGACACTCCAGTATTTTAAAACAAGCAACTGTTACTCGGAAATGTTTCTCCTGATAATGAAGCAAATAATGAAACAAAAGGATTGTGGGATTTTGATTGGATCGCTGACGTGATGGCGGGACTCAGATGACGTGTTTTGCAATATTGTTTAATTAACAAAGCAGTTTTCTTGAGGTTGTCTTGGGTTTTGATTTTGCTGAGTTCAACAAAAGCTTGTAGTTGCAACTGCTTCCCACTTCAGTATCTATTTGTTTCTTGATTTGATTTACTTCACTTTGATTCAATAGTTAAGTAGCTGAAAATATATGCTTTATGTACAGGTTACTTTTATAAGAAACTTATCATTGAACAACCGCAAACACACTTAACAACAGGGTTATCAAGGCCAACCACGCGTGTATGACCGTTGCTTACATATTTGGCAATATTTCACAACTTAGTTTATATTTACGGACGTTAAGAGAAGTGTAGTCAATGCACTCATTGTTTATTGCAGGCTCACTTGCAGCTGATCAAATCTTAACAGTGCTTCTGAGCACTAATATGGCAGTTGGCGGAATCACCGGCTTTCTTTTGGACAATTTGCTTCCAGGAACACTTGAAGAGCGTGGTATAAAGAAGTGGAGAACCCTTTTTGAAGAATCAGAATCTGAGGCTCAAGGGAGAGTTGCATCTATTCATACCTATGATGTCCCATTTGTAACAAAGTACCTACAGAAATTCAAATGTGTTCGTTATATTCCATTCTTGCCTTACTATGGAGGAACGACAAGTGATACGCCTGTAGGTGTTGACACTTACAGAAGAACATCTAACGTCTAGGAGCATTTCCACACACTTGTACAGTAGATTATCTACACCGAACTAATCTTGGTGACACTTATTTTTAAACGGTTTCCTTGTGAGATATGCCATGTATTCGTTCTCTAGCGACCCGAAGTGACCAATAGTTTCCTCCTTGTCTTGTCTACTTTAGCCACAGATTCCAGTGTTTTTACCACCTCGAATGTTCTCCCCAAGTCATTTACTACTTTAGAGGAATACACATATAAAAGAGATGAACGTGTTGTGCAGTAAATCCTCGCATGTAGGAACGTACTTTTTTGAGGGTCAGACTGATTAAGGTTCTTATTTAAAACTCGCTTAAAATATTTTTAGGATATAAAGGTTCTGTTCGAAGGCTTATATTATTTAACTTTCTAAAGACGCGAGAACTGTGAATTCTAGCGGTTTTTACAGACATCTAGAAATCTCACTGGTAAAATGATGTCAACCTTGTCTACTGAAATACCTAAAATGCTTAACATACGCAACTAAAACTTGATATATTTATTTTACTTTGTCTTTGAGAATCTGGAAGCGTTGAACATCAAAAGTAAACCTTATTACTTTGAAATAAGAACCTATTTTTTATCAATCTTAAACAGGCTCTTATTTGCAAGGTGCATACTTCAGGACAAATAGCCTTCAGGTATTCATTTATGTAGATTCTTGTTTGCGGGAATTTACTGCATTTGCCATTACAAAGCTTGTTCTTCTCAAAGCACCTTTATTGCCACCATACAGTGGAAACATTAATTCCTAGAATACGACTTTTTATGAAACTTCTTATCAAAGTGCAGAGCTCCCCAATATCAAAATGTCAAGAATGGGACATACTTGATTATAGAAAGGAAGAAAGTTAGTTTCTAATCATCTGGTATCAGAGCACTATTTTTTTCTTGGCTATAGCACGGTTTGGATAGATGCTTTGTCGAGAATATAGATTAACCTAGGCTTTTTGTTGCAATTGCTACATCGCCTTGTCTCGTGCGTATTCCTCATGTCTCCAATGTCTAGCGATATGTTGCAATATTATAGTTTCAGCAATTCCGAGCAGCATCACAAGGATGCAAAGGGGAAATCCCTGTTTTGCTTTGAGTCTTTTTTTGTAGAGATTAATGCACATTTAAAAATACCACTTACATATCTATCAGGTTTTTATTAGGTATGTTACAATGCTTTTCACGCATTCTAATAGCATGCTATTGTTCAAATGGATGTTTTATGCATAGTTGAACACGAGTATTTATCCTTGTCAGTCTCCTATACTACACTTCAAGTGTTGTTACATGATAATTTATCGTGGTATTATGCAAGTCCAGCTGGTAAAGACTAGCGTTAATCTTCTCGGTGGGAGATGAAGTGCAGGTGATACCTCCTCATACTGACGTGAAAGCATACGAACATGAGATGTTTTACAGCAAAAACCACCAATAGAATATCGAACTTAGTATATATACAATTCATCTCCGTTTCAATGGTAATAGACAATGAATAACAAATACACAGCGAAGGTCGAAGAGATTTATGTTGAAGAGCTGATGGCTGATTTTACTATTGGCATTCATGGATTCCATGCACTAATGGTACAGTTATCAGGATGATTCTTACCAGTTTATGAGCAAAGGAGTCACTCAATTTGAAATCAATAGAATTTACAGAAATAAATAATTCAAAAAATGCGGACCACTTGTGACTGAAATCTTTTGGTTCCCACTTTCAGGATTGTGACCAACGGACTTTGCTGTTTTCACAGTGGGGGGTGCCAACACACCACGTGGCAAAGCCACGATTTTCTTAGTATTCACCTGTCTAACAGTACTTCAGCATAGCTAAATCACAGTTCTTTTTATCATCCTTGCTTCTGAAGAACAGGCCGAGAATGCCTGGAGATATGTTATCCCGTGACTTATCTCACAAGCAGCATAGCCACCACATATTTTGTAGGATGAGAACTCTGATCAGGCCAATTTTCTTCCAACCTAACTGAAGAATCCTAATGCAAAATGGACCTAAATTTGGCGGTGGGCCGCATGTGCAGTCAGTGTCCTGCAAGAGGATTGGTCAATTAGATTGGGAGAGAAAATAGACCTCTCAGCCAACGAAATATTGGGCGGATATGCTGATATCAGCCAACGGAACATGAGGCAAAAATTAAGAAGTACAGATAGGCTGAGTTTCAAAAGTAAATTAGAAAAATCTGTTTTTGCAAGAAAATTTGTATTAAACTGAAAATAAAATACAAACAACATCCGTCCGTCAAATGCTATAACTAAAAGTTCTATTTCTCCTCTCAGTTGCCTTACTGTTATAAGAAATTTCAAGAATTTTGAGAAACAGTTAAGAAACATTTAAGGCTGGATTTGACAAAACATTAAAACATCTCGGCTGAAGGGAGAAAGTGTGTTTCTTACAAAAACGTGTATATTGACCAAATATTTGAAACCAGAGACGCATAAAAGCATCATGATAACAATTTCAATAAAGCATGCCAAGAAGCGCAAAGTGAGATGATAGCCGACAGCCACAAACCACAGATAAGTTCATTATTTATCTGACAAACTTGCTGCAATTCGAAAAAACATATTACTTTGCTGAAACTACAATAAAAAAAAATAAAATGTGCGGTCTGAGATACAAATTATACATTTACATCTATTTTACAAAGAAGGCAAGATATCATTCGCATATGGAAAAATCACCAATTTGATATCTATTAAAACAATACTCTCTGAATTCATCGAATTATACATTGGAAGAAACCGAACTCATGGCGGTAGAAATAGGAGCGCGCGCAAATTACTACTTCTGATATAGAAGTGGCCCTGTCTTCTATCTACTGCCATTCTAGCAAGAGAGCACAGGTCATGCCTTTACAAATTATCTGTTTGTGAACTTATGTTCATGAGATATATTGACCATCTATAAGCGGTTCTATTCCCCTTCCATGTCAGCAGTAGCGTTTCTCTATTTCCAGAATGAAGAGATTTTATATACAATGCAGTTACCTTCAACTCCGTCGTCATCGATCAGTGCTCTACCAGTTTTCATCAATCTGCCCAATCAGAGTGTCTCAACTCTTGCAACCTCGTTTTCGGGAAACCAAGCACACGTATCATAAACTGGCCTACTTCACTAAGGGAAGGAAGAGGCAACGGCATACCCGTGTTCACGAGGCGTTCTTTTTCACCTTAGGGGCAACGAAACTTCGCAGAAAGTTTGACAATGTCTGAGGCATAACAATTGAATTTGTGTTCATTGTTGTGTTCTGTGTGCAATTCATTGACGAGGTTTCCTTTAAGAAAAATAATCAGAAAACATAGGACTCAGTTACGCAACTTCACATCACATGACTCAGATACTCAATTGTAGTTGACAGAACATTCCGTCTTAGAATTAAGTCCTTTCGTGTGCTTCATTGTTACTGACACGAATTTACTTAGTTACCGTCATGCTGCTTCATTACAATCTCCCAAAAGGGTCATACATTCATGAAGTTAAAAAAGAGATAATGGTGAGAAACCTTAAGTCCTACATGAAGGACGTAGGTGAAAGTCATTTTTATTCTATTTATTGTAAATATCTAGTTACTGTAACTGTAAATCTCCTAAAGTATATTAGCTTATTCTTTTTCTTTTTAACATGACCCCTGTAAATCAGGCTTCGTTATAGCTTGAGAGACCTTCCATTTATAAACAATGTTATACGAATATGAACGAATGAGTATGGATGAAACATTTGTCCATCGCGATTTTCTCCTCCCCGGCTCCCCGGTACAATGTGCAATATTGCATAATGCACAATATTGCATAATGCACAATATTGCCCAGTGTGCTGTACAATATTGCATAATGCACAATACTGCCCAGTGTGCTGTACAATATTGCATAATGCACAATATTGCCCAGTGTGCTGTACAATATTGCACAATGTACAATATTGCGCAATATTGTGCCGAAACGGTTTAAAAGTAACTACAGAAAAGCATAGCATAGAATTCACTAACCTGCATCACGGAGAAATTCAATGACATCAATGAGGTGTTCTTTTTGTTGAAAAGGGGCCTCCTCTTTTTCTCTGGTACAGCATTTTCCTTTCCCGGGCCTACTGATCTTTTGCTTACTGGCGGTTTGCCTTCAACAGCGTTCCTAAATAATGAGTGATTTCAGATTTAAATCATGAGAAAGATGTCCTCCATAAAGCCCATGAACACAAGGTTGTCAAATTGTGTCAACAATCAGTAGAATTGAGGTCGTAGTCTGTACGAATAAACGCATGAATAACATGGAGAATAAATTATTCACAAGAGTTATAAATAACATGTCCCTAAATAATCCTATGGGACACAATATTCCTGGAGCCAATGCGACTGCTGACAAAGCGGCCTATCTGGTAACCCGATGAAATGGGGGACCCGTGGGGCTTTCGCTACTCCAATGAAGTGACTTTAAAATATTATCCGCTTACTTAAAAAAAGGTGCAAAACTCATGCAAAGCAGCTTCTTTCACTTCGATCGCCGTTCTCGATCTGATTATCAAAGTCCTAAGTATCAGAATTGTCATGACCACCATGAGGTTACGTTGAAGTCTTACCTGAAAACCGGGTCATTTGGGACCGGTCACTAATTCTTCCAAAAGAGGGGATGGAAGACGTTTAGGAGGGGGACCAAAATTCTGCACACTCAGAGGGAGATGGATGGAAAATAAAGAGCATTCTAAAAGGAGTCTGGAGTTTCTTCCGAAGTCCTGGAGTGGGGTCAAAAATGTTTACATAAATCTGAGAGGGGGGACGAAAATTCCATCAAATATATGAGAATGTCTTCCCCTGCCCATAAGTAAGTAATCACCCGTTAATTACCTGTACTTAGCAAAGGAGACCTGAAAGAGCCTCAGTTTCATTTTCTGTCTAAATAGGGGTCGCCAATCCGGTATTCGTGGGCTCCATGTCGACCGCAACAACCACATCAGTCGCTCGCAGGCTTGTTCTAAAAATAGCACTAATGATAAACTAGCTACTTTTCCACGTTGAAGTGTATCTATTTCCTACCTTGTTGGATCATTCTGAAATCTATCTGCGAAGAATCATCAACAATCGGTGTCTTCACTTGGAATATGATTCAAAAATATATAAAATGTAAGGCAAATCGTGCGACTTTGTTATTTCACAAGTGTTCTATCAAAGTGGCAGTTTCAACTGAGTTGGTGACCCCTGGTATGAAATCTAATAAACAATCTTTAATATGATAAGTTTTGCGTCCAACTTACTTCGCAACTGCTTTTGGTGCTATAAATTCGTTTTCCTTCTCAACAACAGCGGTGCTTTTGTTTTGCTCTGAAAAAATGAAACGTAATAAATTATCATGTGGGCATACTGCCGTCAAAGAAAACCTAAAATGATCTTGCGGAACTTCCCAAATACCTATTAGAGATGGGAGCCAATCGTCATTAGAAAACGAATATGAGTTAGCTGGTCTGTTACTTAGAACTTATGATGGTTAAATTGAGCAAGACAATAGCTTATGAAGGATTTCCATTAACAAAAGTTTATCACTACAGCACGAAAAAGGGGCAACATTATTTAGACATACTGGAAAGCTTTTTTCGTCCGACATGAAAAGTCGGATAACAACCGAAAGGTGAACCGAAATATATAGGCAGATGCGGATGCACGTGATAAGGTGAATAATGTGCCCAGTTGTTGCCGCTTTTTCGTGCTGAAGCGAAGTTCTGTAGTACCAACAAACCATAACAGTATAACTCCGATACAACTGAGAAATTATTTTCTGCTGAAACATTCAATTACAACAATACTAATAAAATTATTAAACAATTCAAGAGGTGGGTAGAACAGACACCCAATTTCAAGGGTACTGAGATGGGGGCAAGAGGCAAATTGCCCATGGTGGCGAACTTGCGACGGGCACCAAAAGATATGAAGTGATTTTTTGGTGATAACAATATCTTTCAAATTTTATAACGACGTCCTCAGGGGGGCCCCGGTATTCTAAATTGCTCTGGGGCCCACCAAAGCTCTCGATGGGGTCGTCTCATTTAGCTATTGTACAATCTTTCCAATTTTCCCAACGTCCGAAAAGCACGTATATGAGTACAGAAATACGAGTTTTAGGTACCTGGTATATTAACTGAAAAAGGAAGGATAGAAATACAGTCAAACTTGCATAATTCGGATCGGTTTTATCCGGATTTTTGTATATTCCGGACAGAATTGCTAAGCCCAATTAGTTTCCTATTAAAGTGTAACACTGAAAGTTTCTACGTAATCCGGATTTTCTGTAATCCGGACAAAATCAGCCAGTCCCGTGTGATCCGAATTATGCGAGGTTGACTGTAGTGACAATATCTTACTTTTTCGAGTAGATCTTCTCAAATCAGGCGTTTCTAATGACGATAATTGCACGATCTCTTCTTTAGCATCTTTTTCCATAGACTTCCCACTATCTTCATTGGACTCTTGGCGAAGACCATTTGGAATATCGTCTTCAGTTCTCCCTTCCTTCTCATGGCCTCTAGTTATTGTCGTATCAGCTCCGATTTTCTCGTCAACTTTCTTAGCTACCTTTGTCCTTCGTGTCCCCATTCGTTTGTCATTCCTTGCTTTAGCGGCTTTAAGGCCTGATTTTGCTCTCCTACCAACTCTTCTACCCATATGAGTGTCTTTCGCCCCTCCACTAACACTGTCATTTAAGGTCCCTGCTCCTTCACTGTCGGGGACATTGGAAGCACAATTCAGTGGCTCGGCATCTTGTTTGCAGGCCGTTTCTTTGATTGATAGCACGCCATCTTCAACAACCGGAGAAGTAACACCATCGCTATCTTTTTCTTTAATATCTTGAGTACTTTCTTCAATCACATCTTTCAAATCATCCCTAACATCCATATCATTATCTAAATCAGAAGAGTTCTTGCAGGCAGCATCCCCGATATCAACAGTGTCTGACGGATGTTTTCTAACGCACTTTTTTGCTACCTTCGAATCATTTTTTCTCCTCTCCCTGCGCTTTCCTCGTTTAGATAAACTTTCATCACCACTTTGTTTAATTATCTTTAAATCCGCGTGACAATCTTTGCCATCGGCCATCTTGGCACCTATTAAAGTCTCACCTTCGTTATCATCTGGGCTTTGAAAAACACTCGTATCCTCTTGGCTTTCATTGATAATGACGAGCGACGGTGCAGCAGATACTCTCGCTCGGCGCTTTGTGGTTGCTTTGGCATTTGTAGCTATACGTGGATGCTTGGGTATCTCGTCTTTCGCAGTAGACCCGCCAATTTGCGCGTCGTTCACATCTTTTCCATTATGATCCTCACTTTCATCACACTGTTCTGTACAGTGAGACTTAAAATCACCGTTTATATTTGAACCTGCTCCTTTCCTCTTTCCTCTAGGCCTTTTTTCTACAGGTCCTACTTCTCTGTCAACGAAAGTAGCACTTGCATCCGTAACGTCATCAGCACTCAATTTCGATTTATCCTTCGATCTTGTCACCATTTTCGAATTTGACTTTGTCTGCGGATTCTTTCTTGATTTCGATTCGCATCTTGCTGCTATATTTTTCTGACTGACCGACAAATCTACAAGATTTGAATCGTCGCTGCCGTAGAAGTTCGGTATCTTCCTTATTCTTGATGGCTTCGATGACAAAATGGACTCATTATTGACATTCACCTGAACACCGTCTTTGCCAACATCATTGATTCCATTTGTATCACTCACATCCTTTTGATTTTGGGCATTGGAATGATCGTCCTTTCTCCTTGAAACTTTCCTCTGCTTTGCTGAAATCTTTCCACCGCATTTCTTCAATCCATTTGCTGTCCTTTTATTAGACTCGTTCAATTCTTCATGTCTTCTAGAGTCCCCACTCTTTTCCTCCAATTCTGTCTCATTGAACTGCATATTTTCCACTGTATTCTTCATTGCATAGCTGGATGGATTCAATCTCCTTGTCTGCTTGGTCTTCTTTGTCGAGTCTCTAGCAGCATTTTTTGAGCTTCGAGTAACCCTTCTACTAGCAACACCACTATGCAGCCCCCTTCTGCCATGCTTCGCCAAGGTCGACTCCTCTGCATGGTTTTTAACATCATCTCTGTTGTCGAAAAGCAAACGATCTCTATCTGTATCTTTAACCGACTCAGTGACCTCTGTGATACTTTTGGTAGACGGTACCTTTCGTTTAGCTTTAGCGCTTCTTCCAGTGCCTTTCTTTTTCAAATCACCGCTTGAACCCTCATGTTTTGCTGGACGCCCTCGCTTCTTCCCTGGTCTTTCCAAAGCGCCATTATAGACAACTGATCCATCGCCAGATTCTTCCTTATTTTCTGACTCTGAAGCACTAGGGAATTGTGACTTGAAGTCATCGAACACAGTTGTATCAACAGAAACCCCCTTTGCATCTTGCTTCTCTTCTGCCAAACTGTTTACCCGGCACTCCGCACCTTTCACCCTTAATACAGCACCTCTACCTTTCCTTGAACTGGCCTTTCTCTTTCCACGACAGTTTCTGTCACCATTCTGCAAGGCAATTTCCAAATTCAAATCTACAGCATATGAGTCCTCTCGCTGGATTCTTTTGGGTTTGGCTCTTATCGACAAGAGTATTTCATCTTGTGATTTCTCGGTCGTCGAATTTTCTGATTTTGGTGTAGTGCTCTGGTCTCTAATAATGCTTCCTTCTGCATTATCAACAACAATCAGGCTGCTTTCGTTGTCCACATCAACCTGTTTATTTGCAGTTTGGGGAGTCCAAACAATTCTCTGAATGATATCAAATCCCCTATCATCAGAAACCTCGTCATAATTTGATGAGAACAAAGGTAACCGTTGTTTCGAGATGCGATCTTCTTTCTTGATGGGAGCATTCTCTTTCAGAATAGACTTGTAAAACTTTGTTTCCTTAAAACGTCTCAAACCTGCAGATAATGGCTCCTTTCTGAAAAAGGAAGATTGGTAAAGAAGAGATTTTGAAGTTCTTGTCCTAGTCTCATTGAAAAGCGATATGAAATCTCTACGAGGGGGCCTATATTTCTTTGGCATCACAAGAGGAGGCCGCCGTCTACGCCTCCTTTTAATTTTCAGTTTGGCAGGTTCGTCATCTTCTTTATCTACTGCTTCAGCTCGGATTTTTGTGGTATCCTCAGTGGGCTCATTATCATGGTAACTGTTCATCTCATTATCAGCCTCATCAGACGATATAATTTCCCCTTGTTGCATTGTCTGAACTGATCTCATCTCTCCATGGTGCAGACCATGCGATATTGACTCAGACACAAGTGTTTCGACTCCCTGCGATACAGAGGTACTGTCTGGCTGATCACAATCAATAACATCATTGTCAAGCTGCTCCACAACTTCCTTACTGAATTCAGCATCCTGATAATTTGATGTCTATTGAGGATAAAACAAATCAAGTAAAAACGATCTAATCGCCAAAAGTAATATAAAAATGTCTTAGGTGGACCACAGGGAGCTTCAGGGGACAGCGAGAGGCTGCCTTTGCTTGTTCGACTCATTGTTTGATCAACCTGCCCTTTTGTGGGCAAATTCCAAGCCTCAAAATTCCACCCTCAAAATTTTCATTCTCTCCCCAAGGGTAATTCTCCACAGGCTGGGAAATATAGGTTTAGAATATAAAAACCACATAAATAATAATACATACCAATTGGTAATATAACAAAAATGAAACTGAGCAGCAATATCCAAAGCTCAATGCTAAATAGCAATGGTTCTATAGAGAAGCAATGCAATGTCCAAAAGATCAACATAATTATTGTATTTCCATGGTCAGGGACCAATGACCTTCTTCCCAAAAAAACATTGGTCTAAAAATACTATGATGAAAACAACTATGAACTTCTTGGCATCTACTGTGATATCCACTTTAAAACAGTGGAGCAAGCGAAGGCAAGAAAAGAAGGTAGAATACACAAACCTCTGTAGCAAGCTCGTGTGTTTCATTTTGCCCATTCACTACACTCATCTTTTCAGAGTCATTTTCTGACTGCTCCTCCTCAATACTTTCAGTGTCAAGGAGTACAACATCTGATTGTTCAGTAGCCAACACATTAAGTCCTGACTCCACTTTGCAGATTTCATTCTGAATAATTTTACTTTGACATGAAATCTCTTGTGAAAGCTCCAGAGGCTCTCTTATGGATTCTTGTATGACAGCCGATGCATTTGGCACAGAGGAATAGTCCAAAGAACTATCATCATTTGCAATTAAACTAATTGACTGATATGCAGATACTTCACTGCATTTGCTCTGGTCACAGATACTGAGCTTTCTCTCATATGCCTCCTCAGCATCTCTGCCATCATCCTTCATGGGTAGCAAGAACGAGACCATTGATTTCCTTTTTGCACGCACTCTTTTAAAGCCAGGTGTTCCTACATACAACGACCCATCTGTGCTGCTACTGACAGTTTCATTAAGCAGGTCATTTGACATCCCACTCAGACTAGAAGGCAGTGTCTCACCAGGTGATGATGAAATATCATAGGATGAGTTTGGGTAGAGTGTACAGTCATCATATGTAACCGAAGAGTTTGCAGTAGTCAGTTCACTCACAGCTCGGGATACATCAGCATCATAAGACTTGTCTTCCAAAAAGTAAATACTGTCCCCATTCTTCAGGACATTTGATTTCTATTGTGGTAAAAAGTAACATAATGCAGGAAACAGAAAGAATAATTATGAAATCTTAGAAAGTAATGAGAATTTTCTCATAACTAATGTGACATAACAGTAACTGAGGAATAAAAATCTATATCTACTTAACACCATGAACACAGTCATGCTACTGAAGAAATGCATGTTTCTAAAGAAGCAAGTATACTACAAATACAAGGCTTTAAAGTGGTAAACAATATGAAACTGTTAAGAAACACAGGCAGAGTTAACTTAAAAGAGTAATTGTTTTCCTTGAAGTCCAAATCATATACCAGTCATTCCTAAAAAAAGGAATCTATGAGCATACACAAAAGGCATATTTTCATTTTGTTTGATTATGGGAAGTGCAATTGCTATTGCTAGGCTTAGGCATAGCAATAGATTCCTAGGACAAGTACTGGCTTAGAACCTCACCAACACAACAACAGGTTGTAACAAAAAGCGGCATAGAGTCATGTGTATCCTCAACAAGCATACTTGGAAAAAACTGATTTTACTCTACAGTATGGTTTATTTTATTTAGAAAAATAAGAAACTTTTAGAACTACAATGTGGTCAGAAATTAAGAAAATGCTACTACTAAGTCTTGAGCCAGGTTTCTAGTAAAAACCCTTTAAAATAGAAACAAACATATCATCTAGGATAATTCATTAAACTCTTCAACATTTCAGGTGCTAAAAGCTTAGTTGAAGAAATCAATTGAAACATGGAATTCTTGATTCATCTTCAAGGATTGTAAGACATACTAACAGACATTTAAGGCTCAATTTGATAATACATTAAGAAACATCTACACTAAAGATAAAAAGCTTGTTTCTTAAAAAAGCATGTATTCAAGGGGAAGTTGATAAAAGGAGGTTTTAAGAAAATACCTACCTGTAAAAACTTGAGAAGGTTCTTTTTACCCAAGGAGGCTCTTTCTCTCTGTAATGGTGTAGTCTGAACACATTTGTTACTCTAGATATAAACAGATAAATACATACATATATATACAAAATCATAATAATTTGGAAGCATTTTGTGCCTTAATTCCAACAGAATTATACTTCAAATTTAGATGCCAAAATATCTTATTTTGTTCAAGACAATATTTAGCTGAGAAGATTTATTTTATAGTACCCCAGCTTTTATCTGTAAAACCATTCCAAAGTATTTCTTAAACAAATATTGCAAACTTTTCTAAATTTATGCTTTATTGACCAAAGGAACTTAGTACTGTGCAATGTGTTTAGGCTATATTCTCAAAGTACTCTCTATATTATCTTGATGCAGCCTCTCTGCCAAAACATTTTTAAACAGAATGAATAATTAGGTATAAGCGAAATCCCTAATGAAAATTTAGAGCCACTGAAGCTTAGGACAATCATATCCATTTAATAGTGAGATCTCCATCTCTCATTGCATAGAAACACAACTCTTACTTGTCTGACAATCTTTCAGAGCAAATCTATCTGCTGTCTCTTCATATACCAGACATTGTCTAACGACTTACCATCAATATATTGTAATCTCCTTCGATACCAATATCATCCTGAGGTGTTATATCTGGTCCTTCATTCAATTCACTCTTCACATTCTCAGTATGTTTTCTAGTAATAGACTGTTCTTCTCCAAGCAAGCTCCTTGGTACAGACTTTTCAATAGCATATTCAACTTCACTTCTTATCTGCAAAGATTCTTCTAACCATCCAAACTTGGGTATTTCTAATTTCCCTTGAACAACATCAAGTGACAGAAGCTCGCTTGCGTCTAAAATCTGCTTCACAAATTCTCCGTACAAACTTTTGCATCGGTCAACATCTCTCCTCAAGATTGATCCCGTTTCTTCGAAAAGGCGTTCTAATGTTTCAAGCTTATCTTTCATGCTTAAATATCTTTAGGTGGCTTTTATAAACTTAAAACAAATTGATCAAAACACAAGACTATCCCATATGTACGCATGTTCCTTGTCTGTATGGTTTGAAAATAGAATTTGCCGCGCAGACAACCAACCGTCACTAGTCCCCAGACCTCAAGATTCGAGAGTGAAGGCACTTTCAGAAATGACCTCAAATACAGTCAGAGTGCCTATATGTAGTAGGAATAGATTCGTATTCGTATAGATTAGTTCTCTTTCTGTAGATTTCTGTATATGTTGCATAAACATATGATATCTCGGAGCAGTGATTAATATTTGACAGGTATCTCTAGGGGGGGATCAAGGGTAGATTCACTGACTTATTGTAAACGAGACTTGCTAGCTATGGATATTTTGTAGCATATACTCGCTTGACTGTATGCCAAAAAACCGAGTAACCTTTAGAGAGTGTCTGTCCCCTGGCCTTATGCTTTACGATATTAACTGTCACTCTCCTTTCTCCTTCACCCTCCTCTCGCACCAATACTCCTTCACAGTTCCCGTCCTTACTTTGGACTTTGACCACCACAGACAAAGTGAACTGTGAAGATGCAAAGGATAACACTTGCCGTTATTGGTTGTAAATCACTTGCAAATACATCCAAATTCACTCCACTTTTGGGAAATAGAGCACATTTAGTTTCAAAGCATGTAAGGAAGCATACTGTACTAGTTTTGATTATGTCTGTAGACGATCGGTTACGTTCCAGGGATGCCTCCCTGCATAGCTAGCGAAGCTACAAGTTTCTTCTTTATGAAAAACAAGTATATAAGAAATGTTAATTAAGAATTATGAAACATTTAAGAGACACAAGCCGGCTGAGTTTTAAAAGTAAACTTGAAAACTGGAAATATTTTTATCAAACTGGAAGCATTTAGGCCTACATTACAGCCCGACTGCAGAATATGGTCTGTTTCGATTAGGTCTTGAGTGTGCACGAGCGAAAGGTCAGGTGTGCAAGTGTGCACTTGATCTCAGGTGTGGACTTGTAGCGCCCGCTTGACTTTTGGCTTAGAAAGTATAACCAGTTTATTTATTTTCTGTTGTTCTTCACCTTGAAATACTCTGTACTGAAGAGCATGCACGTCACAGCAATTTTTTCTTCATTATTATCGTTATGATAGCTGGAAAATATTCATATTAACCTAATAAACCACACCATGTATCCTATCAGCACCCTACTACACGCATTTCTGGGTGTGCATTATCATTTGCAATAAAAATTTCGAGTGTGCAGTTTCCAAACTCTGCAGTCTGGCATTACAGTGTTTTGTTATTGTTGTTATTGTTATAAAGTACAACCAACATCCGTTCCAACACAAAAATTCTATTTCTCAAAGTACAGTTGCCTTGTTGGTATAAGAAGTTTCAACAATTTTAAGAAACACTTAAGACACATGTAAGACTGAATTTGAGAAAACATTAGGAAACCTCCAGGCTGAAGGGAGAAGTTTGTTTCTTATAAGAATAACATGTAGCGCAGAAATGCACCTCTCTATGAAATATCAAGTTTAGCCATAAACAGTATATACCACCCCTATTTATTATATACTATGAGATAGCCCTTGATGTCTTCATTCACTTGGTACCCTCTGTTACCCCATCCATAGCCCTGAGTTTTGAAGAGCTAGCCAAAATAATGCATGCACCCTCTGCCAGTACTGCTTAATGGACTAATCTAGAGCTGACTGTAACCTCTTGGTCTGTTATTACCATGTATCCTTTTTTAGCAAGGAAACTTGTTGCAGGACCATGCCTTTTAGAATCTCATTAGGAATGAATAAATCACTTGATCTTAGTGATCAATCCAGCTAGGAACATGTGGGATCAAAAAGCTCAAAGAATTTGAAATGGTTGAGACAATTATATATGGCACAGATGTTTGGTGCTACACTATATTGAAAATTTTGTTATTTTCCATTGTTATAAGATATGCTTCTATCTCAAAGTGATCATGACTAACTGTGTTGCAGCATCAAATGTCAAGCAGTAGCTCTGATGCAACTAGTCAGGAGTGCTTGCTAAAGGAGGCAAGTGTACCCAATAAATCATGGACAGAGAAAACACTAAAGCTGTATAATGAGTTAATGGATCTTTGCAAAGATGGGAAATGGGAAAAGGTGACATCATTTCAAAATTTTACAGGCAATGAAAGGTTATTTGTTCGTGCAATTCCAGCTGAAGGAAAAATGTTTGAATATGCTATGTTTTTGAATAGAAGTGAAGAGCGAATGAGGGCTGTAGTGCAATTTGGACCATGGCTACAAGGCCCAAAAGGGTAAGTGATGTCAGATCTATATAATTCAAAAAGCATGATATAAGTTAATTCTTATGTACAGAATCTGCTACTTATGAAAGTAGGCCATGTCTTGGCTTTTTGTATGGATAGTATGGCATAGAACAGGTAATCATGAAAATCAGCAAGGATATTAAGCTAGGGTATCTATGGACAACTTCTAGCCTCATATGAAATAGCTTGGTTTTTGTGCATCATGCTTTTTTGATCTTAAGTCAAGTTAGCAAGTATTTGCTTACTTTCTTACTTAGCTGTACTTTCTCTTCTTGATAGTTTAACCAAAAGCGCTATTTTTATCTATTATATTCCTTGTCTGTGCTTATAAGAGTGAATTTCAATCCAATCTTATCATGGTTCAATGATTTTGAATGAATATATGGCCTTCTTTGTAGTGCCAATTGGTCTCTTTTTATTATTTCTTTAGATAACATGTATGTTACTTATGCATGCATGTGATCTATTCCATTAGGGAAAGTTTTATATATCTATATCTGCTCTCCTAGAGCTGTACATGGAGGAGCTATAGCAACAGTGTTTGATTCAGTTAGTGGTGTTCTCACTTATCAATTGGGGTACAGATGTGTTACAGTTAATTTAAATGTTAATTTTCATGGGTAAGTGAACTCAGAGCAGCATAAGGTTTGGTTCATTGATATATACATTTGCATATTTCATTGATAACTCTTATTATCTTAGTCATCATCATCATCATCATCATCATCATCATCATCATCATCATCATCATCATCATCATCATCATCATCATCATCATCATCATCACCCTTAATATATGAAGAGTTAGGATTTGGATGCAGTGGAGGTATCTTCTGCATAATTTATTAGATAGTAAGCTTTCATGTCCTTGTGAGGTAGTGTAAATAACCAAGAAGATTTCTACTTAAAATGGCTAAGTATTGATCAATCAACATTATGTACGAGTGTGGTTTTTGAATATTGAAGGAATCTTTGATAGTTCCCTCTATACTGTATACAATCAACTTTCCACAACAAAAATAGCACCTATGAACATAAGAACTTCCAATGTGTAAAAGCAAATCCTATGCCAAAGAACTTAGGAATACACTACCCTTCCAGTGTCCATTTGAATATAGATGAAAAAATACAAAGCAAATTGCAATGCTGGAACAAAACCAGAATGTTATAGCAGCAATACTATGAATGTTTTTATACACTATACATGCTAACACACACACACGCACACGCGTGCGTGCGCACACGCACACGCACACACACACACACACACACACACACACACACACACACACACACACACACACACACAAACAAAGGCATGGATGCATACATCACACCCAAATTTGCACATGCACCCATATGAAGTTGTTGTCCTAAATTCTTTCCTGCTATACGCACTCTGTTTTCTTCTTGATAAGTCTCTCTTTCATGAACTGTAGAGTGTCTCATCAAAATTTGAGAGCCAACTGTTCTTCCAGTTGCTTCAAGTCAGGTTCCTGGTTTTTTAGCCAATACAACATAAATTTAAGAAATCCTAAGAAATTTTAAGCTCTCTCAATTCTTTTATTAGTTGCTTATTGTAGCCCTATCATTCTTAACTGTTACAATTCTGACAGTGATGCCATTAACTTCTATGAAATTTCCACAGTTTTCTGCCATTATACACAACTGCAGAATGCACAGCCTGGGTAACAAAAAAGGAGGGGAGAAAAATATTTGTTGAATCAGAATTAAGAAGTGTTGATGGGAAAACAGTGTTTGACAGATGTTCTGCTCTTTGGTTGCGAATGGGTAACTCTGAAGATATGGTCTCAAAAGAGTAGATGATCTGAAAATATGTGAGCCATTTGTTTTTAATATCACAGTACTCTTCTGCTTTAGGCCTTGAAGTAGGCAAGGGGTGAAGCTATCCAAAAATGGTAAAACCTGCTCTACTATAGAGCATTTTGTTCACAGATAAGGTACACATTTTCATAAACAGGTAGCAAAGCCAGATATCTGCCTCAGAAAGTATGGCATACTTAGGCTGTTGCATTTAATGTGATGGCATTCAGATGAATGCATTGGAGTTAAGATCACATATGGCCAAAGGAACCTGTATAGTTTAGCCCTCTGTTTGTCTGATTTGAAAACAATGATAATAGGTATTGATACAGTGTGGTTGTCAACTGACGAATATTGACAAGTACTGTATTGATTCCATGCTTTCAACCTCCACAACCATATACCTCTTCCCCATGCACTCTCTATTTGTTGGTGTAAATGTATCTTGTATTCATGGTTTTACTGCCATCCTAAGTTTTGGAATAAAGTTTAGTTTTGGCAGTCAAAGTAAGTTAGTAGAGGCCCTGATTTGCACATTATACCCAGAGTTTGGCTTGTTTCATGGAACTTTATCAGAATAAGTGCCTTGGACTGGTGAGAAGCTAAGTATGGGGGGGGGGGGGGGCTTTGTAGATGGGAATGATGGTAGGTCTTAAAATGCACATAAAATGTCATAAGAGGTGTGGAATGGAGACTATCTTAATGGGAAACATTATCACAGTAGCTTTGTCAAAAATACTTTGCAGTTAATAACTATGTATTGCAAGATAATATGTGCTAAACTGTCTAATACTTGAAGATCTCCTCCAGACTTCTTTTTGGTTACAATAGTATTTTGTCATTTCTCTACAGCATGTTACCATTAAATGAAACTGCAATATGTGAAGCTTGGATGGCAAAGAAAGAGGGAAAGAAAATTTATGTGGAAGCTAAACTTCAAAGTGCTGATGGGAAAAGCATTTATGATACATGTAATTCACTATGGATTGACTTGAATGCACATGTAATAACACCACAGAAAGATGAACAAATCCAATCAAAATACTAGTACAGGTGTTGAAACAAAGGGTATCTTCTTTTGAAATTCACATCTTAGTTTTGAAATTCACATGGACTACATACAGTATTAACTGTTTAAAGTAATGCAAAAGATAGGAGATGATGAGGAAGATTCATAAGTACTATTTTATGAATTATGCAAGGGCTGACACTTAATAGGTAGGTTTGACTGCATACAATACTTCACAAATTGCAGATAGACTGTTGTAACTGTCAACTTTCCAACTGGAAAAACATTGGCTTTCAACTCAACCTCAGAGTAGCCAAGAATCTTGGGACTACTCTTGAGTACCAAACAATCATCCCCTGTTAATTTTCAGAATTTTTCCCAACTCCCCTACACATATGAACTCTGCCCCCCCCCATTTATTAATTTTGAAGACTTTCAATCATTCCTAGGGAATATTTTCATTTACATAGAGACTAATCAGAAATATATGTAATAATTGATTACACTACAAACATAATTTCCTTTACCTTACTTATTTTTCACAATTTATTAGTCAATCTTCCTAAGCTGTTCTCTTCAATATCCATGTGTTATATTTTCCAACCCCCCATTTGTTCCAGCTCCCTAATTGTTATTTTTCAGAATGTTTTCTAACTCCACCTCCCATTTACTGGGTACTCTAGTGTAGCTGTGTATTCTATATCTACCATAAAAGATTCCCCATTCATACTTCTTATATTTTTAGGCATTGTTATTGTAGTATGTTGTTTGTGATATTTATTTAGATAATTTCTTTTTCGATATCAAAATTGACAACCATGAGCGTGCTATAAGCTCTTTGCTTCAGAGACTGCCCCCTGTAGCTAGAAATACATTGAATTTTAGCTTGGTATGTTTGAAATCATAAATGGAAAACAAAAATGAAAGCCATTTTTAAGTTTTTGCTGGAGACACTTCCATGCATTTGCCAATCATTGGGAAAATCCAGTCACCTTTAACCATCTATCACTGGGGAGGTTTTTGTGCCTATGAAGCACGTATTTTCAAAACATGGGCAACTGCGATTGAAATAAATGGTTCAATTTTACATGCAAATCATGGTATGCCCCAGGGATCCATTCTTGCATTCTTCCTTTTTGTCAGCATTATTCTTATTAATTGTCTTGAGTAGGGCGCCTTATGAACCCACTCTGCATGTGACAACACACTTTCAATTTCCACTGATAATATTGACGGTAAGCATAAATAAATGCATTGATTGGTATACTGTCAATTTCCTGACATGCAACCAATCAACATCGCAATCATAAACGGCTGGTACAATGATAAGAACATCAACCAGTAAGCTACCGGAAAGCTACCAGAAAGCTACCGGAAAGCTACCGGAAAGCTACCGGAAAGCTACCGGAAAGCTACCGTAACTGCGGGAAAAAGTTGAACAAAGTCAACTTTCTAGCGGTTGCTGCGGTAGCCTAACGGCACACCAAACAGCTTTCGACGGTACCGTAAGAAAGCAGTTCCACTGCAACTTGATTACTTGCGTTGCCGGGAGCATGGAAGACGGCAGATGGCAGAAAACAATCGCAGGCAGTTGCAGCCGTCCTACAGCTATATGTATTTGTCTCTCATCAACTAATAAAATTGAAGCAACAGAAAAAGGCGTCTTTTCTTTAAGAGATAACTGAAAGGCCTTGAATGCGCCTATGAACAAAAAGTGGAACAAGTCAAAGTGACAGATGATTCTATGGAATTGAATTCGACGATGATAGTTTGAGCATGGTTCTTTTAATTCGTTACTGATTCTTTCATAATAGTTAGCACTATTCTTACTTACAATACTCTACCAGCAAATCAACAAGAGAGAGTACAAATAAAAGCGATTCTACCTACATATGGCACAAACATCGTTGCCAGTGGATCGCTCTGTCTTAATATAACGACCTCTGTTGACAATAGAAGCTTTGTAAGATCAATTGTTCATGAAAAGGTAGAAACTAAAAGGGTGAAGATCTTATGGTGGTAGTATTTTCCGGGTAGATTTGTGATCAATCACACAGAAGAACATCATAGCAGCTACTTGACAGCTGGAGTGTGTTTAGTATGGAACATGCCATCCCCGTAGTATCAGTTGAGTTCCAATCCTAGCAACCAATTTTTCCTAAATGCTACTCTGTCTGTTTCATCAAGTTTTCCTCCTCGTTAATCACTATCAAGAGCGACCCACCGACAATGCAAATTTTCATAAAAGCCTAAAATGTGACCACCTAACATATATTTATTAATATACAATTGCGTTCTAATTCAAGCAATTGCTATTTAAGATGTACAAATCTAATTTTCACGACCCTAATGTCGCGATAAAACATTACACTACTATTTCTGACGAAAAGATCTCCTTCAGCTATTTCTCCAAGAGGAGGGATCATCTACCCATTAGTACCAAGGATAGACCATATACCATGGGATGCAATGTGAATACCAAGTGCGTAAGGCAGCTTGATTCTCCAAAGAAAATCATTGCAATATATTAGCCTGCATTGCCTGGCAGACACCCGCCTGCGGATGCGTGATTGTGAGCAATGCCGCTTGGAGGTAACCGCTACCGTAGAAACCCTTACGAACCAAAGACGGAAAAATGCTATTGTCTACACTTCTAAATAGTCTTCGCAGAGAAATCAACTATAGGGTTGGATCCCTTAAACCCAGGGTGAATCTGAGGGCATATTTCGGGAAGATCTTCGGCGCAGAGCGTCAAGTAGGAGATATTTTGGCGCAAAAGTCTTGGAGCAGAGCGATTCTGCAAATAACTTTGGCACGACTCTATGGCGCAAATATCATTGAAGCAAGCTGCATTATGTTAACTTAATTGTTAACTCGCCCCTCTTTCTACTTACAATTCAAACCCTATATGTCCTACTGAAGAAGTTTCTGGCGCAGAGGAAACTGCGCAATTCACGCTTGCGGTGCAAAAAATGTTGCGGGCGAAGAATCTTCGGCGGTCGCTTAGCATCAGATTCACCCTGACCTTACACCGATATAAGCACTAACTCTTTGGATATTAACTAGTTGTATAAGTTCTAACAATTTGTGCTGCGCACTGTGGCACTCCTTGTATGTCGAATCGACAATGAGAAACTGTGCCTTCAGATTGTGTGGGGAGTTGAAAAGTGCATTCCGGATAGAACTAAAAAGCTAGAGTATACTTTCCTTGTATTATTTCCATTAAATATGCGAAGCAAATTACCTCTACTACAGTTAAATACAAAATAAATTTAGAGCTTTCCAGGCTGAGAAATAATAGACCATTCAAATTACCTATAGCACAGGGGTCCTCAGTTAATACTAGAGAACAATCCTAATGGCCTATACTCCTGAAATTAATCTAAGTACATTTTGAAAAATCTCATACAGTTCTGTGAACAATTACAGGCAAGTTAAAGGATATAAACCCCCCAAGTAGCTTTGACGTTCAATTCAATTCTACAACAAAACCCTACGCTCTAGATATTAAATCTTGAATATTCGCGTTTCTTCAGCAAAGTTCAGATAAATGTGTATGGGTGTGGTGACAAAATGTGATACTAACTTAAAACAAAGATCTCGCCTTTCTAACCTATCCCTACCGCACTAAATTTAACGTAAGATGTAACATGAACGCCGAACCAATTACTGAGCATACCATAGTAATTATTAATATGAATTTTATTTGTGTCTTAATACTAACTCATCTCTTTGCAACATCTGTAGCTAAAGAGAAATCTGGTTTGAAATGTAGTGAGATGATCTTGTGACATAATTATATGATTGTTTTTTGTTTTACCTGTAATAATTCATGATCCTTGGGTAACCTTGCCAAGCATGGATATGTAGCAGCCATCATCTTTCTAGGTCTTCCGTCAGTTTACGTAAAACGTCTTGAGCCTAAAAGAATTACCATCTTTTACACTAGATACCTGGAGGATCTTAACAATATATAATGTATTTCTTCAAGACAACAGAAGATACTATCACAGAATTCGGGACTATAGAATATTACTCGAAGGATAACCTGGTGCGACATTCGTCTTATTTTGGCAAACCGTTTGTATCACATGTTTGAAAATCCTATAAACACAAGGAAACCATACCATGGAAGTCAAAAAAAATTAACACTATTGCTACGTCATTTACCTCTCTGCATTTCAGAAACCCTATATTGAGCTGAGAGGCGTTCCCAGTATACGAAGGTATCTGACGGTAATTACCATCGCAAAGGAAACAAGATAATCCTGAGCTTTCTCCCATTGCGAACGCTACATAGATATGCATATTTGTTCCGTATTTGCCCGCTGCACGTACATAACCAACTCTAACGATAATTACTTGAAAGGAAACTAATTTAGTTAATAAAGAAATCTTTAATAAAAAGTCTGTTAGCACTACAGAACTTCACTACAGCACGAAAAAGCGGGAACATTCTTCTAGCATACTAAAAGCTTTTTGGTTCGACACTCGTCAGAGTATGACATACGTATGTTTCATATTCTGACGAGTGTCGAACGAAAAAGCTTTCAGTATGATAAAAGAATGTGTCCGCTTTTCGTGATACAGTGAAGCTCTGTAGTAATAGACGACGACAAGCGCGCTATTTTCAAGTCAAATTTCACCTAAAAACAAGGGGGTCAACACAGACGAAAATTGCGTTTCTACTGACACGCTACATACACAGGTCAATTCGAATTCGGATTTTTCCAGCCCATTGCAAGTTCAAAAAGCACCTTTTCAAATGAAATACGACAAACCGACTTGAAAGAAAACTCTGCAGAGACGATTATTTTACATCTTTGTATAATAAAATGCCATTTGCTCTGATGAGTGCAATTCCTGTCCTGTAAATGCGCACTGGAAATATCTCAAAATTGCTAATTTACATGTGATCATAGTATCCACTGCACATTTACAATTTGTTTTGATGGCTTCCTGTTCTGCTCCACAGGGAGACACAGGGTTTTGTATAAGAAAATGATTTATAAGAATGCAATACAGCTCAAAACGTTCAGTACCAAATTTCTAAGGCCTAAGAAAGTCAATAAGTCAATATATATTTAAAAAAACTCAAATGTTCGCGGAAACTCATCATCTCTGTGTTTAATTGCATAGATCTCGCATGAAAATCTATGTATCTCAGTGTTATGTTGGTGTAGTGCCTATAAGTCTATGTCTGTCTGTGTCTGTCTGTGTCTGTCTGCGTTAGTCTGTGTCTGTCTATGTCTGCCTGTGTCAGCCTGTGTCTGTCTGTGTCTCTCTATGTCTGTCTGTGTCTCTCTATGTCTGTCTGTGTCAGCCTGTGTCTGTTTGTGTCTGTCTATGTCTGTCTGTGTCTGTCTATGTCTGTCTGTTTCTGTCTATGTCTGTCTATGTCTGTCTGTGTCTGTTTATGTCTGTCTATGTCTGTCTGTGTCTGTCTATGTATGTCTGTGTAAAACTGCAGTGCGACACAAACTCGAATACTTGCGGTAAGCGTTCTCAGAAAGTTTCAGTGCTTGAATCATGAAAAAGCTAATAACGTTTCAGCACTAGGCTTGAAAGAATTTTGTTACAAAGTACAAGACGTAATCCATTTCAACAGTTCTCCAGCTGTTTTCCATGTCTATCTTCTCTGGGCGCTCTCCCGGTCAATTCAGTTTCATGCAAACAAAAGTCAAGTGCAATGGCAAAGAGTCGTTCAACCTCTATTCACTGAAGCACTGCCTAGCATTATATATGGTGCAAGTAATGCCAACAGGATTTACGGAGCTTGCCTATCGTTGGGAACAAAATCATGCCTCCTCATGATTTGCTTAAGCGACCCGAACCGCTACAAGGGTTAACATGCAGTTCAGAATCTGGTCACAGGATACTATACTATATATCTTCCACAGAACTATGACCACGCAACATGCTACGTATGCGCTTATTACAAACAAAAGCTAAATGGTAGAAACTCATACCTTATTTACTTCATGCAAGTTGGTTGAAAGCAAGTCATTCACCCTGAAATTACATTTAATCCTCTTTCATTCTAATGGAGGTATGCATAGACAAAAGTAAGCTATCGTAAATCGTAAACTATTATAGGATGAAAGTAGAAGGAAAAAACAAAACTAAATTATGGAAACATTTAGGATTATTGAAGTATGAAAATTGAGATAGAATAATTGCATGTGGATTAACTCATTAAAAAAGTGGCTCCCAATGAGGTGAGATATGACAAATAAATATTGTGCTTCATAAATATCGAAGGAAGAAGCATTGGCACTTTTCAAAGTTTGATCAGGAATCTGAACTTCTAAAATTCAAACTAACAAAAAAAGTTATAACAAAGAAATATAATGAAAACAAAATGTCATATAACCTTTGCAATTTATTGCAGAAAGAATAACTTTTGATATCGTAACTGCCTTCATGTGTTGATGGACAGTATCTGTGCAATAGAGGTATCAAAAGATCAGTAAAGCATTTTCAACATTTAAGTCGACCCTTGAATTTTTTACCTAATTCTAGTAAAGAATAGATGGCCCCATCATTAACTTTGTAATTGACAATATCCTATTAAGATAAAGATTTCTCTTTGTATTAATTAAAAGGGCATGGCACAGAAAAGTATTTACAAATATATCCCCCAACACAGCAGAATCCAGAGAGGTTCCCAAAATACTTTGTACACTCATAAATTCCCAAACAAATAAAAACTTCATCCTCTCTCTTATCGTTCAACTTCTGTCATTCCTTGATTACTGATGATGAGCCTTTGCTGAGCTAAAAATGCTTATCTATGATGACATATCAAAAGTTGCTTTTTCTCGCGTTTGTCACAAGTCTTGAGTGTAAAACTAATAATGACAGTTTTGGTCTCAATCATTATTCATCTTTCGACCTCCACTGCAATTCAATATTCTCCAGTCAAGAGATTAGGATTCAAGTACGTATGCTGAAATAACAGTTCGTACTCAAAATGTGGCATTTTATGGAGAGGGGCCAATCTCCGGGAGACTACCCTTCGACTTGACATAAGATAGCACCAAATAGGCTAGACAGACACAGATCACGTTAGTGTGGCTTGAATTCTTGTCAGTAATAACATGCATCGTTGCTACCATAGCGTACACGAAAAAGAACAAATAATCTCAAATTCAGGTGTGGACGCTACGCAAGGCACAATACTATGACGTCCATTTCAACATTGACATGTTGTTTGCGAGAGAAGGCCTAGAGGACTCGCAATTCTTCAAGGAATGGACACATAACAGAGCATTGCTGCCCTTCTACTGCCGAAAAAGCTAAAATTTAGGAATGATACTTACGGTGAGAAGACATTTTCTCTTTCAATGAATATCTGATTTAGACTGTTTATTTTGTACAACAAAAATATCGACATCAGCGCAAGGACGACAATTCTGTTGAAACAGAAGAATTCACATAGTTGAATGAAATCAAATCCTCTAGACCCACCAAACATCCATCTAGCGTCATTGATACAAACATGTCAATATAATAGATCTGCTTTAAGTTGAGGGATCGCAGACTTAAATGGTAAAATTGTTTCTAAAACTGCGCCGAGGAAGAAGTTACTTCAGAAAGCACTTAGAAACAAACATTTGACGAGTGATAACATAAAGAGAGCAGCGTGTGCATTAATGCATATTGCTCCATCTATTTCAAATGCATACTTTCTTTCGAGGGTCAGCCGGTCTGGGCCTGGGAACTAGTGATGTTGGGCAAAGATTTTCTCCCTCCGTTATTTCACTGAATTGACAATGTACAAACTTATTAAAAAATACCAAAACAGAGCAGGATACATACGTAATTGAAATAAAGAAAAATAACGTAGACAGCGTGCCGTATCTGTAAAAGAAAAAACTCAAATGATGTATATGTCAGAGTGTACCATCATGTTTGTGGAACCTAAACACGCAAAAGTGTTTTCAAAAAAACACTAGAATACAAAATGCGGCAACGAATTGAAACCAAATAATATTGTACTATTTTCTATAGCACGAAAAAGCGGGAACACTCGCTTTGTCGTGCTACTATAGTGAAGTTCTGTAGTACCAACAGATTTTTCATTCTACTATTTCTTTACTAAGCTTGTGACTTCTCAAAAGCAATGCCAATTCTTTTACCACTTTGGAAATCACAACCAATTTATGGAGATCTATAACAGGTGATTTCTTCTTTTACATAAGGGAGCGGTCATTATTTATGACCGGGGTGGGGACTGAAGACAAAATGGTGGGGTAACTGAAAAAATTACGCTGTGCTAGGTGGGGTAGAAGAATAATTTCTGACCATGGAGGTAATGTAAAAAGGTATACCATATTTAAACATAAATACACCGTTGTTCTACTGTTTTCCTTTGGTGGGGTAAAGAAAGTTTGACTTTAGCAAATGGTGGGGTAAAATTTTCTGAGGGAACATTCACTTTCTCTTCAGTACCCATCCCGGCCATAAATAATGACCGCTCCCTAACATTATAAAAGTGTCTAGTAGCAAACAGAAAATTGCAAGACGATACCAGGAGAAGGTGATAATGTATCGCATCTTTATGGCAATGTACAATAAACCGGATAGCTAAGCTAGCTAAAATTAATAAATACAAGGACATAAGAGACTTCAAGAGAAATAAGAAAACTTTGAGATTACAGAAACTCGTCTCCAATATGCATAACTCTCTTTGAACACAACTACACACAGTTGAACACTGGAAAATAGACTGAAAGAGCTGTAAGAAGCATCACCCTTAATGCAATAGCCTATATGTTTGGACAGCCAAGAAAAGTGAGAAGTCCATTAATTTCGCTTTGTAGCACATAAAAACACGCTGCTGTTGACTATCGAATTCAAAACATCCGGCTACATACCTACTCCACGAAGCTTTCAGCCTGTAGGCAAATTTACGCTTCCATCCAAGCAACCATCGCCTACCTGATGCATAATACCTCGGAGTGGAACAATCAATATGAGGTCCTATAACCAAAGGGAGGATAAGTATACGAAGTGAAATTACCAGGGGATACAACGGAGAGGCCAAAAATGTAAAGACTTGATTTTGGTTAAATAATGTGTCAGAATCTCAATACGTTGTCAACTAGCGAAGATAAATATTTCAACTGAAATTTGAAATATAGGAAACCAGCTATTTCAAGAGAGTTTGCTGTAAAAAAAGAGCGAAGAATAAAGACACGTTTCTGGCAATTGAAATGAAAGGGTACTGCTCTCATTGCGAGACATAAAATTCACCTTTGGCGAGCTCATGTCCTTCTTTTTTAAACTGTAATTGCTTTTTCCTTCTCTTGCTGGGCTTAATTTCCCTAAGATCACCAATCGTATTCCACCTAACCATTTTTGTTTCCGGTTTTGTTGTGATGCTCACTCTGTTGTATCCATTTCGTCTTTGTAACGTACTTATATGAACAACCGATGGGAACAAACTAGAATGTTCGTCACTTGGAATGGGCGATGACGTTTTTACTTCGTCGATATCACTACAGATCGCATGTGGCGAATCCTCAGTGCTTAAATCAAACAGGGAAACTGTTGTATCATTATCGTTGCAATCCGTATTGTCCAGACCTACAAAGAGAAAGACAACAGAAATTAAAGATGGAATGATGAAATTGTACCTTAAAGTTATGAAAACAACCAAGA